>JAVKLA010000030.1:22544195-22597206 GCA_034782735.1 Sagittarius serpentarius | reverse complement strand
CCCCCCAGTATGGTGTGTCATTCAGGGCTCTTCTCACAAGTGCCAGTGACTCATTTTGGTGAAATTTCAAAGGTTAGCACCCTTCCCCAATTCTCGGTGAGAGGTCATCACCCTTGATGCAGAGGCAACAGATCTGAATGTGTGATTGCGTATAAGCTACCATAGCTCATGGCTGATTTGTTTTAATTTAAACTGCTGCATAGTGTGCTAATACACAGAGCAGTAGAATGAGCAGGAGAGTAGAAACACTTGACTGTTTCGCCAGCCAGGATGGAAGGGTAATCCCCTACTCTTCCCAGTGCAACTTGACGGTGCTTGTGGGTCAGAGCTCTTGTTCTAGAAAGCACTTCTCCTGTCCTGGTTGTCAGAGGCTGAATTTTGCACTCAGAGGCGCTTTTGTACAGGTGCATTCATGTGAAGGGGGTGAGGTGATGGCAGAGATAAGTAAAGAAACTCTCTGAAGTGCTGTTTTTGAACTCTGTGGCTACAATTGCACCATCAAAAAAAACCCCAACAACCCAGCTTCAAGAGAGTGCACGATGTGTTAGCAATTTTGCCCATTAAGTTTATTTTACTGCAAAGAAAAAGAACAACTTAATTTTTTAGCCTGAACGTTAAGACACAGAAAAAGCCTGTTTGAGTTAGCCTGTAGAATGGCAGAGCTGAGACATGGAATAGCTATAGTTAAAAGCAAAAGGGCATATGTGGAGACTGATAGAGAAGCAAAAGTGAACTCGAATAGTTTGTGTCTCACTGAGGCTGAAAAAGTACACCCCATTTAAAATGATAATTTAGGGAGGTCTGATTGCCAGGTATTCAATTTGGTCCTGGAATCACTTGAATTCAGATTATATTTGTGAAACAGTCATGCTTTGCACAAATATAGTCAGTGTCAGCTGTATTGAACAGTCTGTTTTTTTTTTTTTTTATATTAAGTATAATTATAATTAGTTGAGTAAAATGACAATTATGTCCAAAAGGGACCTCTTCCAATAAAAAATTATGCTATGCTACCTATTGCAAGTCTCATAAAAGGTTTCATAATCAGATTCAGTCATCCTTTCCTCTATCTGGATGGCCTGTAACCTACAGAATCTGTTGTTAATTTGTGAGTTTGGGGTTTGAATGGAGCTTGCTGCGAAGGTCATGCAGAGTTAGTGCCAAGCACCCTCTACGGAGAGACTGATGTAAATACGGCTGGGCTGGCCCAACTAGACCCTCTCATAAGGTCACCATCATTAGCTGAACTTTGGGACTGTTGGGCCTATTAAACTAGTTCTGTCAAAACCTTTCCTACTGAACTGAACTTGAAACAGCTCTTGTGTTGAAGCCAATTGCTGATCACATAAAAGAGAGAGAAAATTTTTCTCATAATATTCAAGGAAAACTTATCTTTACTCTAGTCTTCATCTGATGGTGTAAACAAGTGACCAAAATGATAAAGGAGAGATGCTTGTAGAAATGCTTGATGAACGGTAGGTTAAATGGAATAAAAAGTCATGCAAAAAAATCAAAAAGGTAATTTAGGACAAGCTTCCTAATAGTGAAGACTTGCAGGTCCATTGTGAAGTGCCTATTATTTTATAGACACAGTACTGAACATTATTCTATGAGAAAGGCCTGGAAGTGCAAACCGTGGATTACATCCCAGTGAAAGAAATTCTAGAGCTGAGTTAGATTTAAAACTTCATTTCTCAAAACTGAATCGTCCTCCAAAGTATGGGTCAGGTGGAGCAGGATGAGGAAAAACATCTTCAGTTATGTTCTGAGAGTGAGGTGGTCAGATCTAAAGCATGCTGAAGTGAGAGCTCGTATTGATTTTGCTGCGGTTTGTATCAAAGAACAGAGTCACAGGTATCGGTCACAGCAACACTTTCAGGCACACTGTGAGAGATTTTTGCTTGCGGACACAGCAAGACTGAAATGCTGAGCTTCAACTTCTTTATAAATGAAGTAGGACTGAACTGTTCTGGGAATATTTGAACTTTAATAAGCTGATCTTTAATAAAAAGACCACTCACACCATGGCAATCCAAAACTTGCATTATGAGAAATTCCCTAAGGACAGTTAAAATTAGAATTTGTTGTTTTTCAAGACTGCAGTTATCCCAAATTCATGCATGGCAATCTATTATCTTCCAAGCCCAGGGCATTTCCTATTTCAGTTTCATAAATGCTTATCCTGGCCATTAGACACAGGACAAATACTAAAACCAAAAGTAACATTTGTGTTGGCTTTTCCTCTTTTTGGAAACCTTTTGACCCACATCAATTAGTATCAGTCTCTTTGCACCTATTGAATACCCCTCAGGGAATTCCCATATCACAAATCTGAACTGGGTTATATAAAACCAGATATATTTTAGATAAACTGTTTATAGCAGCATAGTTGCTAAAAGGTCAGCATGGGGATCCTATTCTTTAGAGAATGAAGATAATGAAAACACCTATACTTGACACATTTGCCACTGACAGAACTGGTGAACCTGAGCTTGTGTGAAATAAACTGTGCAAAAAGTCCTGGTGGAGAAACATCTGCCGTAAATGTTTCAGTAGGGAAAAGATATTGTCTGGCTGAAAAATGTAGGACAAATTCACAAATGCAGCATGTTGCTGTTTAACAGATATACGTGGCCTTAGGGACCCATGTGGCTCCATTACTCGTCCAAAGTTCAAAATAAAGAGAAAAATAAGTTTTGACAGTCACTTCTGAGGGAAGTGATAACAGATCAAAGGGCTTTCTTTTATTGCGATATTTTCATCATTATGGAAAAGAATCACTTTGGACTTTAGCTGCTGTTTGAAATCTTTACCTTTTAATAAGTGAACTCTGTAAATGCAGCTCAGAGAACAAAGGTTCCTCTTTTACAGTTAAACTTTTAACCCTTGAGGTTGAATTGGTAGAGACCAGAGGGAAAATCCACTGTGTTTTCACTGAACTTTTTACCCTTTGAAAAAAGCTGAACAAGTTTAAAGTTCATACACTGAGCAAGAGGTCTCTACTGGGGATTTCTGGTATTATTAACTTCCTGACCTCAGATAATTAAAAGGGAAGAGTGGAGGCAGTGCAGACTTTGACTCAACTTTGAACTTTTAACCTCTTGAGGAACGTTTTTAGTGTGCAAGTGGTACACACAGTAAACTCTCTTATTAACTTTCTTTAACCCACGGACACAAAAAATTTCGGCAGGACAAAATTATCCCTTGTCCTTTATGTCTTATTTCTATTTGTGTAGCAGTTAAAACTCAAGGGAGATATTGTTTGGATACAAAAAGTGACAGAGACAACTATTTTCCAGGAACTAGCAAGTACAGTAGGCAAGCAAAAGGAAGAAGCAGCCATGAATCTGTCAGACACTGCAGCAGGGTTTGTAATTCAGACTACATTGTGTTTTACCTTTAGGATATACACCAATATTTTAGTGTTGCCCCTTAGCAAAATTTTCCTTACAGAGTGGAGGTATTTTATCTCTTTATTCAACTGGGCTTTACTTCCTCAAGCATTAAACATAGTGATACTCAGCAGCCCAGGAGATTATGGATTTATTGACTAAGAAATAGTCAAACAAGTAGCATTGTGAATTCTGTATTTGAGCACAGAAAATATACTTTCTTATGGCTTAAAGAAAAAAAAATCTTTGCTTCTTGTCTCGGCAAGATGAAGATTATCTGTGGTCAGTTGTTTGTCAGGGGTACTATTTACCATGAACTAGTCTGGGGAACAATGTGGGAAGCAGCAAAAGCTTCATTTAAACCCCCTAGCATTAGTGTTATTGGGGTGTAACATAGAATTATCATGAATCCATGTAGTCAGAGACAAAAGAACTTAACTGAAAGAAAAAAAAATACAAAGAATGTTGAATGAAAATAATGTTGAATGAAAATATTTCCTGTAAGAGAAAGCTGTAAGCTTCTGGGGCAAAATGTCAATAATTAGTATCCTCTCAATTTTTTCACCATAAGGAAAGGAAGAACACAAGTGAGTTTGTCTTTTGGTTCCCTAAATGTTTATTGCATATCATGGTGTTCCCGGTCATAGCAATCATTTATCTTCTCCACTAGGAACTCAACAGCATTCAATGTAAATTATAACATTCAGTTCAGTTTTCTTTAGATGCAGAAATACAATCAGAAAAAACCTGCAAAATGTCTTTTGGAAGCAGATGTGCTAGAGCATGAAATTGCTGCATTAGGATCATTAGAAGATTAGCAGAAAAATCTTGAGGCTGGCTAGACATTATGGTAAGTATGGATGCATGCATCTTGAAAGATTTGAATTTGGAAGATTTTTTCAAACCTCCTGGTTAAAGCCAACTGAACACTGAAAAAAAATTGCTTTTAAAACAAATACGCAAATCAAGTAGTTGTTCAGGGGATCATCCAATATGTTCTGGTGAAAAGAACTCCGAAAGAAGTCTTGGAAATTTTGGCAAAAATGCACCTTTGCTTGGAAAGACACCAGATTAGCCTGTTTTTCTATTGGTTTGCATTTTTTTTCTACTGCTTAAAAATATTGGCTACATTACCAGATGCAATTGCAATGCAATTCAAATAGATCTGTGGACTGAAACAGTTAGTGTGGTAGGACCCAATATTCATGCTGCATGCATGTGGAGGGTATATTTCGGCCTAGCTCTTGTCTGATTCCAGGAGTCAAACACCCATGTCATGAGTACTCCTAAGGTTTATTTTCTGGTCTGTTTTTAACCTGGAAGAATCTATTTCACGTGCTCTGTGACCGCCTGACAGTGTGAACCAGAGGGCAAGAAGTGGAGGTGATGAAGGGATGCACTTCCCAAGCGCCCTCCTGTTCCGGACTGAAATGACCACGTAGCTGCACTTGGTGCCATTGAAACGGGGAGCAGGAGCCGGCCTCTGTGACCAGATCACATACCACGCTGAAAGCATCCTCATGGTTTGTAATGGGTGACGCAGGCGCAGGCTCACCCCTCTAGCTGTGTGGGTGCGGGCAGGTGTGTACTAGGCTGTGTCTATAGCGGGGTTGGAGGAGTAGGCATCCTTGGGAAACCCGCAGTAGGATCTGGTGGCTGCGAAAGAGCCAACCCATAGCTCTCCTTCCACAGGCGTGTCTATAAGGGTCAATGTACAAACAGAATAATAAAAGGCCATTTAGTATTAATCTTTCACTGCCACCAGCTGGGTACATCATCTGTGCCCCTACATAGTTTTCACAGTGACCCACACTGGCATGTGTGGGGACCAAAAGTGTAAGTAGAGGGATGCTGAATGACCGTGTGGGCCCAGTGGTCAGAAGCACTTGCCGTTAAGCCTCCACAGAGGTGTCCAGTATTTTCTGCTTGGGGTAGGACTGTCACAGCATGTCTGAATTAAATATGCTGTATTGAACTGGAAAGAAGTGTTGCCCTGTGTCTATGAAGTCCTGACTCGGGAAAGCACTCAGGCTGCTGTTTATATGCCGGAAAAGTGAAATTATGAGTAGACTGCTATTAGTCAAAAGCCATAGTGGAGGGAAGAACACTTGAGTTGCTACATATAAGAAAATCCATAAAATTTCTTTTTCTCAAATGTAGACTTAAGCATGGATTTTCTTATGTGAGGCCTGCAGCTGAGCAGTGGGTTGTCTTGAGACTTGGCCAGCCAGGTGCCTTGCTCCTGGATGGGGACGTGGCCTCCTCTTCAAGGCACAGTGAAAGAGAGGGAGGGATATGCTTATGAAAGCCAGCTTCCTTCTGCTCCACCTGCAGAGCAGGGTGAATCCTTTCATTGTGCCCTGGCGTCAGAGGAGAGCACAAAAACCACGGCAAAGTCTCATGCTTGGGCTGAGCTGGTCCGTCCTCTGCTGCACCAGTGGCACCGAGCAACCTGGAGGCTGGGCAGGATTTCCCCTGCTCCCTTTGCAACTTGTAGCTCTGAAGATTTTCCAGATTTTCAACTGCAAGGTAGGAAGCTTCGAAGTCTGGTCACTAGGCCAAAGTGGGCAATTTTTTTGTGTGGATGGCAAAAAGCACTCTTGGAATAAACGCCCAAGTGCTCCAGACAAGCTTAAATTCCTGCTGCAAAGTATGGGGTTAGTAAGAGCATCTCTACTAGCGGGTTACCCAGATTTTATTTTTTTTTTCAGCATAGACAAAACAGTGCATTTTTCCCTGATCCAGATGACTGAACTGTCTGAACTGTTTTAGCACAAAGGTTTTCCAAAAAGCTTGAGGTATATAGTTGGCACAGAACATTTCAGCTGGAGCTGGGCATGAGAAGTTTGGCAAAGTTACAGGCAATTGATAGCAGGGTGTTTATCATAACAAGCACTGAGAAACTTTGCTACCAGCCCCTCCTGCAATCTCACAGTTCATACACAGAGACAGAATATGTAAAATCAGCTTGAGTGTGTATGCATGTGGGCGTGTAGATGGATGGAAAGCGTCAACGTGTGCTTGAGTTTGTGTACTGCAGAGCTACTCATGTGAGAAAGTAAGTACCAGAGCCTGTACCTAGACGTGGATTAAGGAAGGTAATTAGACACATGCTTAAACACTGGGGGTGCCTTCCTCTATCAGGCCTTTGCGAACTCATCTGTCCTTGTGCACCACTGTGCCTGTGGAAGCACTGAACTTCTGCTTGCCCTTAGATTTCAGAATTGGCGAACTGGCACCGGCTGTTCTCTGTGGCAAGACCCTCGGCTCTGCTGATCTACGTTTGCTGTCCGTCAGAGCAAAGAGGTGTCTCATCTGTTTTTGCAGACTTGCCTCCTGAGCGTGGAGAGTATGTTCAGCTTTTAGTGGAGCTGGAGATGCAAGCAGGAAAAACCTAGTAACAGAGATACTTAGGACTCATGTAGGACTACTTCATGAAGTAACTATACAATATAGGAAAATATTGTTGGGACAAAACTGCATTGTATTTTATTCTGGATGGAGCATACAGGTATTATGGAAACAGATAAAACATAAACCAAATAATTATTGTCATCTGTATATAGATGGAGAGCAGAAGTTAAATGGTTTACCTGGACTTCAGGATAAAACCACGTCAGGATAAGGTTTAGAAAGTCAAAGCCTTGTTCTCAGTCCTGCACCCAACCCATACGTCATTACCTTTCTCTCATACTGAATGTAGGTGGCTTTTCTTTTCCCAGCTTTCTGCGTGGGTGTGTGATGGACAGAGTTTATAAAAATTGGAAAGCAAAATTCTCACCTGGCCCTGTACATTGAAACAAGAATAAAAGAGGAATCCTGGTAAATGTCACATCCCACACACTCTGCCCTTGAGTCCTTCAAAGCCAAATGATCAAGGCTGAAATGTATTGCATGGAAGGAAGGAAGAGGAATTAAAAACCTGCTCCACCTTGCAAAGGGATACTTACAGCTTAAATTCTGGTCAAGGTGAGGGACAGAAAGAGATGTGACTGAATTACAAGCCCTGCTTGGGCATTTAGCGGGGATAACACCCTACTTACTAGAGCCGAACAGAAAGGCCAAACCTAGCTTTAAACACGTGCAGTTAGTGAGGGTAATAGTACCAGTGGTAAGAACTGGCAGTGAACATATCCGTCGTTTTGTCGCATGGTTCTGCCCTGCCTGCAGCTGCCCTTGGCTGGTCCGAGCACGGCTGCAAGTGTCTGACCGACGAGCTGAGAGCCAAACGCCACGTCTGTAGGTGGAACTGGATCATATTAAAACTTTTCCCTGCAGTATTTTTTTGCTGATGGGCCATTTCACCTGCTTCACCTCTCACACCAAGTGGATCACATGGCCTTGGGAAGACCCTGATTTAAAGTGCCAGGTGGGAGGAGTGGTTGCAAGGAGGAGCACAAGGAGAAAGCTCTGCTCTGCCAAGAAAAAGGAGCCATACTGGAGATCCAGAAAGTGATCCCTGACAGCCTGAAATCAGGCTCCTCTGAAGGCGTGTGTTCATGCCCTCATCGAGTTTCTCAAAGGCAAGCTTGAAAAATCTCACCTTGGACTCATTTTTCTTTCTCACCTGTTGCTCTCTTAGATTATACTTAAGTCTAATAACATGCAAAGTTTTGTCTGTGGTGACTGCTACTTATGCCAGGTTAGCTGATGGATGTGTGTGTCTGTTTTTCATTATTACTTTATGACTTTGCAGAGAAGACATCTGAGTGTCCACAGGGATGAAGACAACATGATCCCTGCTGAAAACTGCTTGCAATCAGATTTGAGACTTGATAGTGAAGGATGGCAAGACAAAATGGTGAATAGATGTAGGCTAGGCAGGAGTTTTATTAGCAAAACCAACTGCATGCTCATCAAAGCTGCCTTTCTTTATGGTGGGCTGGAAAAAAGGTTTGGTTTTTGTTTGGGTTTTTTCAGTGTAAGTAGGTCTGTGGGGCTGCTCCATTGCTACAGGTTTTAAGAGCACTGTGCCTGAAGTTTGTGAAGTGGCCAAGCAGATACTGGTGTACAAATCAAAGGAAAGTTTAAATATAAGATTGAAGCTCGTCCTATAAAGCTGAAGTTCTCCTAAGCCACCACCATGGTAGACAGCTTCTCTCCTGTTTGCTTCTTTTGTGCCATGGCTGTATCTCCAACAGTTTAACAGAAGAGCATCCCAATCAGATTAGCAATTACATTTCAGACCTTGTTGGCTAAGCTGGCTACAGGCAGAGAAATCCTCCTCCCTTGGATGGTATTTTCTTGCCAGGAAGGGAAAGCATATTACTTTCCGCTGGATAAATTATAGAACTATACAAAAGGAGGGACATATTCTCATCTTCATGTCCAAATTGCTTATTAGTTGCTTATTTTTTTATGCTCAGCAGTGGGACTTCTTACACAGAGTAGAGATCAAAGTGTGGTTTTGTCTCATGCTTCATGCCTAACCAAAGCTAGATAATAAAATATATTTCTCCTTATGGTCCTTGGTGAAGAGCTGTGAGGCAAAAAGACACATTATTTTAGAGGAATATACTAGTTTAAATCAGAGGTGCTAGTGAACAGGAAAACAAATAGCAAAAGAAGTGTTCTGGCTTCAAATTAAGACATATTAAATAGAAAAAGAACAAACCACAACTGATCAGATTTTTGCTTTTATAAAATTTTGTTTTATTTCACAGTCTCATCAATACAAAAAAATACATCTGATATTTAGGGCATAAGTGCACAGCCCAATTAATCTGATAAAATGCTTTTCCTCTGACACATTTCAATCTGTCCACTGAGACAACAAAGAATTTTTCTCTGATGCATAAGTGATGCCTGACATGTTATTTTGTTATTTTTTTATCCTTAAAACCCTTTCAGTGTGCCTTATATGATATTGCATACAGTAAATTGGATACCTTTAGTGTTCCTAGTGTCAAGTATTAGAATTAGGAACTAAAAATAATATATATAAAGTAACATTAGTAACTAGCTGATATTTTTAAGGGTTTTGTTTGGTATCAGGAGTACAGGATGATATTTTGGAAGTAGTTCAGGAACTTGTGTTGATCTAAAACCTCAGCCTCAAATCCTGCCTTACTGGCCACAGGACCATCAGGATCACTGGATACTGTACTTAAGGAGTATTTGTTTATATGTGTGGGATTTTGAATGTTTGTTATTCATCCCCAAGGCTTCATTTTTCGATGAGCCACAAAAGTCAAATCAAAGCACAAAACAGTGATCTGTGACCATGGAGACGATACCATAAAATCAGTGGTCACAGGTAGTGCAGAAAAGATTATATCGATTCTACACTACTGAAAAATTGCTGCTAGTAGCTCAGAAATTTACACTTTTCTTCCTCTTATAAAGCACCCTTACTATGTTCTGGAAATATATCATTATAATGAATTAATACTTGTCCACCATCAAATATTGTCCAAGAGGAAGTCAGAGAAGAAGCCAATGAAAGGATTGGTGATTTTCCTAACTTCTCACTATTTAAGGAAATCGAAGTAAACTGTAGTAAGCGAAAGTTCAACAAAATCAAACAGTGGAGCTGAGAGTCTGACCCAGTGAAAGAACATCAGCAGTTATCATCTGGCTTGAATTCTGGCTGTACCCCAGCTTTCCCTCCCAAGAAATGCAGATTCACTCTCCTTTTAAAGCACATTACTACCTAAGCAAAAAAATCCTCTCATCTTTGCTAGTCACAGTTGTAAATTTGACATGCTTGCTTTATTAACTGACACACACTACATTTAACAAAATGCATTTGTGTTGTGCCGTAAGATGTTCTTGTTTACAAGTACCCTCTTCCCTGAAGAAGGGTAATTTTAATGTCATAAGAAACTTCACGTTTTTTTCCTGACACTGATATACCTAATGTAAACAGCCTTCCCTAAGGAAGAAACAGGAAAAGTAAGAATGCAGAAAGGACTGTATGAAAACTTTGTTAGGACCACGCCGAGCCTGCCTTGTCTGCCCGGTGGCGATGGGCACAGCGCTGCGCTCTCCTCGAGCGTACTGCCATTTTCTCCTTTTAGGGTAGCAAATCATGATCTGTAAAGTTCACGGTGGCACAGGAGCCGCAGCCAGTTCCAGGAATCTGCCGCTGCTCCCCTGGTCAGCTCAATGTTGCTTTCATCAGAAGTGTCGCTGCAATGGGGAGAAGTTGTTATAACGAGTTTCAGGAGGCATTGACATAATCAGGTCAGCTGGAGGTGCATAAACAAGGCGGGGGGGAACAAAACCCATAGAGACATTTATATCTTTCTATCCTGTTCGTGAGAGACATGAAGCAAAAAGCCTTTGCTCTCACCTGCTGGCGTGGCATCCTTGCTCCCCCCTTCCCCCTTTTTGGCTGTAAGGCGTTTTCTTCACTGCAACCTGACAGACCCAAGGACATTTTCATCCATCGCATGGATCTTAGGCAAATTTTCCCTTTCTTCTTGTTGTTATCGTGGCAGGTAGATATTTTTTAACAGGCTGCTTAATGGCTAGGTACCCCCCGCTGCAGGGATGTCCGTCAGTGAGACGGAGAGAGGACAGGGTCTCTCTGGGGTCTTCCAGGCCGCTGGGAAGGGGAGAAGAGGGAACTTAGAGGAATTTTTTACATTGCAGGAACATCTAGGGAGCTTGCACTTCTGATGATGAAAACATTACTGGGCTTTTATATTTTCTCCTCTTGTGAGCCTACTGGAAGTTTTTCATGACCGCTGTGATCTGAAGAGAGACAGGAAAAATACCGTGTTACGTAATTTGCATCTGGAGATGGCACATGCTAATGCAAACTTTAGTTAATCGTAGAGCAGGCTGCTATTGCAACTGAGGCTGAAAAATACTCTTTCAGTTTAAAAAAAAGTAATCTAAAAGTGTTGAAATTACTGGGGAATCCTCTTTTCTGATGTGACACTAGCAATATCAGAAGTAGGGCCTGCAGTCTTGGCTGGAAGAAGAAGCACTGTGTATTTATTGGGCATTTAGACTACACACATGCTAACATACATGCTAATATTTAATGCAATCTCCAGCTATGTTACTTTAAGATAATTGATTTCACAAGGAAGAAAGATGGCAGATTCTGTCCTTTATGCTGTCACTGTTGCTGAGCGATTAATTTTTCTTTCGAGAGAGAGGGCTTGGGGAATATGAAAAGGAGTCGCCATCAGTCCCATCTCCATTAAGCATCCAAATGAACCAACAAAGGAAGAGGCTGGTGTTAAGAGGGAGATGGGAAACGTGCTTTATTCATGAGAATCTGAATTTTTGTGATCTGCTGCAGCACTGAATTGCAAGAACTCACGGATTAAGGAGACCAGTTCTAGGAGATGCTCTTGGGAAAAGTTTGAGGTGCTCTAAAAAGAGGATTCAGTTGGCAGGTTAGGTTCTGTGACCTTCTCTTTGCAGCAGCACAGAGCTGAAGACTGCCTTTGACATTCATGGGTGAAGACCTGCAGGGGTTTTGCGTAAGACTGATGTCCTTGTAAGTATGATCTCCCACTTCTGGCAAAAGAGTGGCAGTGTATTACTCTCTGTATTTGGATTATTACCATGCTTTCCACCTACTTACACTTCACTTGCAATTTTGGATAAGTAGAGTCACCATCTTCATTTTACGCCCCAAGCTTTTGTCTGGTATAGCTGTGTAGTGTTAAGAGCTGCAATGAGATTTTTGCTCTACAGTTTGTTCAACCAGTTTGTGAAGCACTTTGTAGATCCAGGTGTGTAAAAAGTACTTAATGACATTGTTCTTACAATAATAATAATTTGGTAAAAAGAGATTATGGCCCATGTTTTGATGTGCAATTTGCTACTGATTTGTTACACAATATGCAGAAAATCTTAGGCTGGTGTTACTGAGCCTCACTGAACAAAACCCCAGGTCTAGAAATTAGATTACTGTTGTGTAGCTCAGTGATTAAAATAAAAAAATATCACTTGTATTTACATGCTTGCTGCAAATCAGGTCACCCTGCCCTTTGAGTTCTGTTTTCCACAGAATGGGCCAAATCCTTTCCCTGTGTGACTCCCTTACTCCAGCACAGTTGCACAAGAGATGACTGTAGCTCATTAAGTCTGCAGAATAACTCTATTTTGATTAGGGATGAAAAATTAGTATTTGGGTGGAGTAGTATTCTTGCTGGCATGCTAGGTGGTTTTTTTCATTGACATTAACTGGAGCTGGAATAGACATTGTTTATTTGAAAAAAAGAAAAAGTATAAATTTTATCTGCTTTCGAACCATTGTACGGAAATAACCGTAAGACTGTGAATGACAACAAAATCAGAAGAGAAAATAAATATCGTATCTTAGCTACGCCATGCCTTCCTCTGTAACACTATACTCTGCTGAAAATACAGATACAGTTCTGCTGCAAACAGAAGAAAGGAATTGAGTCCATTGGGCTTACTGCTTCCTTCCTGCGCTGGGAGCGCTGGGTATGGATTAGCAATGAGAGGGGATAAGCTCACCTGCCGCACCCCACAGAGGAGGTGCAAAGAGGGAGCCAAGCGCGGGTACTAGCACCAGGACCCTGCTGGGAGAGGCAGGAAGAGGCCAAGGGGACTGGAAAGCCCTGTCTGCCTTGCACAGGTGGGACACCGAGCAGGGAACTGCCCACCTTCAGTGTGGGTGGGTACGAGAAATGCACGGGGGAGAGGGATGGAGGTAGCTGGGAAGGCAAACATGAGAAATTAGAGGCTTTCTGGAGAGTATGGGATTGAGAGAAAGGTCAGATGAGGTGCCTGAGGAAGAGACGGTGGGACTTTTTTGGTACAGAGAGGAGAAGAGATGACTGCAGTCACCCATGCTGTGTAGCAGGAAAGCTTTCAGGGGACAACTGATTTAATCCCTCTGCCCCGATACAACAGAAACTGGCCAAGACAGTCGTCTTTCTGTTGTCTCGTCTCCAATTACTTTGCCATAGACAGGGACCTGCAGTGCCCCAGACTGTGTCTGGTGGCAAATAAATAAATCTGATTGACTAGCGCTGTGAACATTAATTCTCTGGGAGTAGCGACAGAGTGGCATTGCCCTTTGTACACGCAAGGGCCAGGAAAAAATATACTGTAGCACTTTTCTTCCTCATGTTTAGCTGAAAGTAACATTAAAGACCTCAGCTCCTCCCAGCAGGTCATTAAGCCCCAGGAAATACCCCGTTCCTCTGTCGTTATTGCTTAATTATTTTCAGCTCTGTAATCTAATTTGCAGTTTGACTCTATGTTGATTCTAGCTGCCGTCTCATAACCTTTGCAGTACAGGAAATGTGATGCAGGGTCGGCTGTACTGACGTCTAAATCTTTTGGTGAAAATGGCCTTTTTTCTAAGCCTGTAGCTTCAGGAAATAACCTGTTTTCTAGAAAGCCTGAAACCTTTAACTTTCTGGAGATTTCACTTTCTCCTACTTCCTTTTAAAAATGTTTTACAGAGTTTACAATGTAAAACAGTAATAAAAGGTCTTTTATTGAGTATGTGCCATTACTCTTCTGTTTAAAGCAGGATGTTAGAGAAATATGTCACACAGAGGAGCTGTTAATGTTTTCCTTTTATTTTAATTAAATATAACAGATGCTTCAGGTGTTCTAAAAAACAAGGAAATAAACTCATAGCTACACAGGGAAGCTGTCTGAATATAGGAATTACAAGTGAGATAAACTAACAATTGAAACAATTTAAAGCTTGAAGTATTAAAAAAATACATGCTGTCTAAAGCAGATAGTTTTACTTCAAACAGAAATAACTGAGTTTATGCAATACCTACTACCTACTCAGTTCCTCTAGAAATGTCAAAAAACTAACAGGAAATTGGAGCCATAGGGAGCCATCTGCTTTGAGATACATCTCATCAAGATTCTCATTCTTACGTCTGGAATTGTTTGACAAAATACAGGGACAACACGTACAGTTCATAGTACGTGATATATGTGATGTTTTTGAGCTCGAAGGTTCTTCTGGATGCATATTAGTCATGTGAGCCTGCAGGAGGGCACTTAATCTGAAATAAAGCAAAAGGGGAAAGAATGTGAAGGGGTCTCTGAAGGGTAAGTCGCCAGGAAAAGCCATCAAAAAAGGCACAGAAGGAAATCACCTAGACTAGGAGATGAGAATGAGGGAAACATATGGAAATTAGCGATCAGCAGTCCAAGGACTACGTTTTGGGTGAATATCCTTAATGAGTAGGAAGTACTGCAAGCAAGATTGTATTTTGTTTTTCCCGTAGCCTTTTTGTTTCCAACGTTTGCATGCATACCTCCGAAGCTTGGCTTCAAACCAGGTTAAATAAACCTTCCCATTGTTTTGCTACAGGTCTTTCTTGTGTCAAGGTGCACCAGGATGAAACAGAGGGCCTGAGCCTGCAGCCGGAGGGGCTGAGGGTGTCAGGGGTGCAGAGGAGGGGTGGGAGGCCCTGTGCTGTGTGTACTGAGGGACCTTGGGAGGTCCATGCAGGTGCACTGGAGCTTGTGTTGCCACATGTTGGGTTGTGAGGCGTTCCCCATGGCTGGTGCAAGATAAGCTCTTTCTCTGCTGTGTATGGGGGAACATGGGCCATTTCTCAGCCTATGGGGATGGTGAGGCATCCCTATGTGGTTCTTGTGCCCTGTGTAAAAGCAAGGGTCCCGTCTCACTTCAAAATTTCAAGATCAGGGAAGAAGAGATTTCCACGTAGTGGAGATGGTCCATTCTAGGCTGCTGGACTCTGCTGTGTCAGATGACTGTAAAATGCAGTGTGCTGTTCAGCCTTCCTCGTATTAGGGATGTGGATTATGGGAATGTATGGAAGAGTTATTCCCGCTCCTCTCTTCTTCTTCTTTGTCCCATAGTTGTGCAGAGCTCTGTGAGCCTGCAAGCTACAGCCGCTCTTCTGCCAGGAAGAATGCCGTTATCCCCACAGCAGGGGATTTCAGGGGCTAGTGTTAGTACCCTGAAGCGGTACGTGCTAACTAACCATTACGGTGAAAAATACAATAATACTCTTGAGCTGTCTCAGAGCTGTTTTTCAAATGCATGTGTGTAGAGGGGGAGAAAAGAAAAATTGCAATTAGCCTCCATATCCCCTACACAGGAAAATGATTACTGTGGTGCCTAGATCACCTCCTCTCTACTCCCCAGCCCTGTGTCAGAAATATAGGTGAGCCTCCAAGAATATGAAATAGTCATGGCATTGCAGTTGCAAAGCCTTTCCTCCTGATCAGTATTGTGGAAGCTAGGCCTGGTAGCAGAGTTAACTGAATTAATTCAGTGTAAATGGGACTGAAATGGATGTGTAAATAAGACTCTGTTATTACACAGAAATGTTGCACTATTCCAAGTCCCCTCTTGTTAGTACTAGGGGATAATTCCAACAAGATCTTGAATATCAAACTCTGCTTGGCTGATTCAAAATGAACAGGTAGCTTTATGGTCTCAGCCTGTATTCGTTTTTAGACTTAAAAATTCTGACTAAAGTAATTGGAAGACCTTTGATCCATTAGTAATGTGGGATCAGATCCTCTCTCCGTGTAAAACACATAACAAAAGGTAAGGAAATGGCAACCTCCCCTTTCTTCACCATGCAGCATGGTGACTCTTTTCTATGATAAGACGAAATGTAGTGATTCAGGCAGAAAGGCCTTAATGCTTAGAAGAAAGGCTGAAAAGAGAAGATATTCAAATGACAGCTAGAAGAAGGGAACAATGCTGATATAATGGGAGTAGACAAAGGATGTTCATTTTGTGACACATTTTGAGAAACATCCAGGAACATTTGTTATGCCAAAGCGGGTTCATGGTTCAGTGGAAATGCCATCTTCTGATGGGGAAGTAAGCAGAAGAGGCAGCACTCTGATCAGACAAGGGAACAAAAATAGTTCAGGGTTCCAGAGCGGATAGTTGTATACAAGTTTAGATGTATTATTATGATAATACTGTTAAGTGTGCGTAGCATTTTCCTTTAGTGATTGTTCCACTGAGGAATGACTGCACACGACTGCTGTTTGGTAACAGAGGGGTCGTTTTAATTCACTTCATAAGCAGCAGTGTTCAGATGACCTACCTTCTCCTGTGGTTGGTACTTATGAACTAGAGACTATCTGTGTTTATTCCTGGATTTAAAATACATGATAAGAAGGCATGGCGAAGCCTGCTCGTGCCTTAAACAATGTCTGATGACGTGGGAATTATTCAGATTTATCTACTCAAATGCTGGCAGATCTGCCACAGCAATCTCATGTAACAATATGCAATAACAATTGGAGTCCTTGGTTTAAAGAAAAGAAGTTTGCAGAAGTGGCTTTTTTTTAAACTTTTTATTAGAAGAAAATCTTCTCTTTCCTCACTCAAGCTGCAACAATTTCCACAAATTTTTGAGGTGTAGGATGGCAAATTACAATAGAGCTCAACAACAGAAGCCAGAAGAAACCCTTACACTGTTTGGTCTGTCCTGAATGACATGTTTCACCTGGCTTATGTCTTGGTGACCAAACGTGTGTGTGCTTGCATACGTGTTATGTATACACACAGATACACTCACATACATATATATAGTAGTATATAAACTATGTAAGTAGTCTAATATCCATATACATGTGTGTGTGTGAGTGTATACATCCACACATATATATATGTATTTTACTTTGTTCAAAGGTGAATTATGTTCCTTTAATTGTCTAGACTGAAACCCTGGGAGAAAATGTAGGTTTGCTCTCGGTGGTATGAGCAGCTGAACCTGCTGGGGGTAGACATTCCCAGGGAGGTGGGCTGGAGAGGGAGCATCCACTGAGCTCTCTTCAGAGGAACAGCAACCTTTTCCCATGCAACAGCAGGGCTGCACAGGGTTTGCACCAGCTGGAAGATCACCGAGTAACTGAAAACAAGACTGAAAGCAGGACCTGCCTGCAAGGACAGCACAGGCAGAAGAGGGAGAGCTTGGTAAACACTTCTAATACCCTTCTCGGTGGCTGAGATTTTTCTCTATCTAAAAAGTTAATTGTTCCCTTTTTTTAATGTTTTAGTAATTAACCTGGGGGTTTTGAGCATTGTTAAGTTTTAGGGTAGCTGAGTAGGTCTAGGCACATTCACCTCAATGCTGTTGTCTGGCTTGGGCCACACAGTGCTTTCTGATACAAGCCCAATAGTTTGTATTAAATGAAGAATAACTTCCATTATGGGCAACCAGCATTTTCCCAAAGATATCAGAAGGAGGACAATCTACCATATCCCTGCACAGAGTGCTGACTGATTTCACTTTTAACAGTATGTTCTTTATTCCTAGCTGGAATTAGGTAGGCTTAAGATCTCAGCCTTTGTTTTTGTTGTTATGACTTTCTTTGCTAAATTGGTGAGCCCCTAAGCTACAAGCACCTTCTCCCCAGTAAAGTGATTTTAATTGCAATCAAATCGGCTCGCGATCTTTTGGATAAGAAATGGGGATGAAACTGTCTCTCAGTGTAAGGCATCTTCTCTTTCCTTCATATATTTTTTGTCGCCTTTCTGCGTTCTGGTTTTAAAATGTAAGCATTAGACCTGTATGTAGCATCCTGGAATATATCTCATCAGTCTGATTCACCAAGGTACATTCATTAGCCCTGCTCTTGCTGACTGACCTCTCATAGGTGCATCCAAAGGTTGTATAAGTCTTTTTCTCCAAGGAGGTCTGGTTGAACTGCTGCTCACTGTGTGCCAAAGTCTTTAACAGAGATACAGCCAGGGTGTAGCATCTCTAAGGGCTATGTGTGACTTTTATTTGTCGTTCCTCTCACTCAAGAAATGTATTAATTGCTATAAAAAGTTTTAGTAGTTTAACAAACTTTTTTTTTTATATAGCGAACAAACTATATATAGTTTATAAACTATATATATATTTATCAAAAGAAATTATATTGTGGTAGGTCACTTGTTCTTTTGCCAAGTTCCTTGGTATGCTACTGTTGTTTGACATAAACCTGTTTTTGCAAACAGAGTTATAGATGTAATTTGCATTGTTGTGGCACAGCACAGCCTCTGGTGGTTTGATTTTCCAGATCTCAGAGAGACCTGGAAGAGTCTGCTGGTTGTGCATTCAGCTAAGCTGATTCTTCCATAAGGTGATCCTCTGTATCGCCTTGCCCTCTGAGACGTGTAGCGTATTTCACGTTACAACTGAACTCTTAAGCCCTTGCGTTTTGAGCAAAGGATTGCCCTTATCCACATAACTAAAAGTTTTGCATGACGGTGCTTTTACCCTCTAATGCATTCCTCTGCAGACTCTTTCCAGAAGCTTCTTCTCTTCCTTTTATAGAAGAAAACCCCTCCTGCTGAACTTCCCATCTTTCATACAAAATCTTAAGCTAACTCACAAGTAACAAATAGAGGTTTCAGTGTCCGAAGTTAGATATCCACTTAAATGCTGTATTATTCTTTAATAAGTAGTCTAATATCCATTGGTTCCTTTGTTATGAGAAGAGTGGGAAAAAAAAGTATTCTATACACTCCCCTTCTCTTTTCTAAAGTACAAGCAGCTGTTGCTGGCATCACTTTCAGTGGTTTGAACTTTCCATTGTGATGGACTCCTGAAGATTTTTCAGTGGAGGTACCTGTGGACACAGAGGCAGATTTGGCTGAAGAAATTCTCTCATGGGACACACATCTGGTAAAAGCTGCTATTCAATTTGCAGTACTATTATAGTGGTATTAGGTGTGGCAGAAACCAGCCTATGATACATCTACTTTGGGGAAAAGCTATCCATTTCATTTCCTTTATGCAATCTGATTGTGCACGTGTACGTACAGGATACTTCTGTGCATGTAATACTTAAAAATTGATCTCTTAGTAAGAAATACTTGGCTCTGAGAGCCTTAGAGCTGAAAAAATAAGTAAATTAATATATCGCTTACTAAACCAAGAAGTAATAGTTTGAAAACAACACTTGCTCGTTCTAATTTGCACACTTGACTTGAATATGTATCCAAGGCAAGAAGCATTCTTAAGAGGTAGTGCCAGGATGTAGGTGTATTTCTTATGATTATAATTCTCTAGGCTACTCAATCACTGAGGATTAGAATCAGGATATTCCCGTCCTCATAGCACCTTCATATGGCTTTTTAGCCTTTTTTAAATAGGAAAATTACAAGGATTGTTTTTCTTTTACTTCTAAGAAGAAATCACAGTTTCATCTATTAACATGAAGCAGTGAAATTTTATTAGAAATGCAATTATATTTCCTAAATCTTTTAGTACTTCTGTGCATGTTATTGCTAAGCAATAGTACTTCTAATTACAATTTCATAAACTGCCTATAGGCAAAATGGTAGACTGTATGTGAACTTTTCAGTATTACTGTTTGGGCTTGAATATTCTTATGAACTATTTTAAACCTACCTATTTCAAAGGAAAATAAGTTCAAAATATCTATGTAGGACTGAAACCCCATTCACCTTAAACTTGTATGTACATCTACAGGAAATCAGTGGGACCGCTTTGCTGAATATGACATAAATCATCTGTAGGCTCTTGGATTTCATTTTAAGTGGCATTTTATAATATATTTTTATAATATGTACATTTTGTCTGAACAATACTGCTAATATCCTTCCAGTATTCGAAAACCACAAAACCCCCATGACAGTAAAGTATTTTATTGGCAGAAATAAAGGGATTTTCTCCTGCAAATTTAAAGACTCCTTACCTTTTTATTTTGTTTAGACTCATCATGATTGGATTTTAGCAGCAAATACTTTATAGTACATTTTTTAATGTGTATATATATATGAGAGCAAGAGAGTTCATTCATAAAGAAATGCAGCTCATCACTGTATTTAATTACAATGTTCTGAACTGAAATACGTAGCCAGTGGGAATAGGACTATTGATTAAAAACTAGGGTAGATTCTGTTTAGTCTGTTGAAGGCTCTTTTTTTTTTTTCAATTACTGTGTGTGAGAGGTCAGTCTGATCACATTATAAAACTGGTTTAAGAGACAGTATTTCTATCACTGAATTGTATGTGATCCATTTCTTAAGAAAAGACCCAGTAGAATACTTTCATTCTAAATTCAGAGCACTTTGCTGTGCCTGGCATAAAGAGTTTTTATTTTACCCTTCAAATTCATCATTACAAACCCAGAGATGCCTACAAAACAAAGAACACTACAAACTGATACTCATATGAGTGTAAATAGTCTGTTTTGCACTATGTATTTGCCTTCAATTTTAGGGAAAGTTGCTATGGAAATTACAAGGGATGTTTGGAGAGCATAAAGATGCAGATGGAGCATCCCACGGATTTTAAAGAAGGAGATCTCGTAATAGTATCTGAGAATTATAGATCTTCTCGGGGACAGCAGCTCTTACCTGACAGCCTAGCTGAGCTCTCGGAGCATCCCCATCAGGGAGGCAAGTGGGCTGAGAGCCGCTGAGCTCCATGGACATGGGATGCTCCATGTTTATCAAAGAGGTGGCTCCTCTGTGGCGACTGTTTCTGTTTTGTATTGCAGCCAGGTTTGTATTTGTCTGATGAAATACGCTAATGAATGAAATGTGACAATGTTGATATATGAATAAAAAGCATAGTAAGATTTTCCAAGAAGATAATCAGGTTTTGCTTAATGCTGCTTCTCAGTGAGTTATAAACTGATAGAAAACAGAGCTGGAAAGGATCTTGAAGGGTCATTCCCCCTGCCCTGACACTGGATTAGTCCTACCTAAACCACCCTGACAGATGTTTGTTAGGCCTGTTCTTAAAAAAACGCCAGCGTGAGGACTCCATGGCCACCTCAGGCAACCTGTCTTCACAGGGAGAAAAGCTTTTCCTCGTATCAAACTGAAATTTCTTCAGTGCAATTAAAGTCCATTATTTTTTGTCCTCTCCACAATGGATAAGAAGAGCAGTTTATTTCCTTCCTTTTCCGTAGCAACCTTTTACATATTTGAAAGCTGTTACCATGTCACCTCTCAGTCTTCAATTCTCTAGACTAAACAAGCCCAGTTCTTTCTATACTCTCTCAAGGGTCATGTTTTTCAGGCTTCTGATCATTCAAGAAGTGTTTGGTGAAACTCTCACTGACTTTGGGAACGGAGTTACATCTGCACTGT
This sequence comes from Sagittarius serpentarius, assembly GCA_034782735.1. NCBI lineage: Eukaryota > Metazoa > Chordata > Aves > Accipitriformes > Sagittariidae > Sagittarius > Sagittarius serpentarius. The sequence goes on along the minus strand of JAVKLA010000030.1, from coordinate 22,575,792 downwards.
AAAAATCCTGTATTTGCAAAGCATCTAGACTTAACATAGGCATTTTTACGTAAGTGCCTTGTAACTGGCTTTTATGTCCAAATGTATTTGCTTAAAAAATAACAGCAGTACATCTTGGCAATGACCTTGTGTACCCACACTGGTGGGACCACTCAGCCTTTGACTTTTGTGTTTTAGAAACGTACGTGGGACAGATGGGTAGCTAGTATACTCACATGATGTAACATCTGCTGGTGAATAATGATTGTTATAAAGACATAAAATAAAGCAGTGAATGTGTTTACAAGTCCTCAACCAGTGTTGCATATACAGTATTGTACAGAGCTAGTTGAAAAGAAGGCCAAAAACAATTATGAAAAATGTGTCCCTATTCTCCTTGAACAATTAAGACATTTTAAATGTTTCTGCCATTTCTGCAAGTATATGCAAAGCTGAATGAAGAAAGAATATGAAATAAGATCATCAGTCATCTAAAAGAGAAAATGCTGATGACGGAGGTACAGCTTCTCTTAGGGTTACTTTGGCTGCCATTCTTCTCATACCTCTTTAGATGTCTGCAGTATTAGGAATTAATCTAAGCTAGTCACTGTACAGTGACTTTTTTGAGCGGTAAATAAGAGCCTTTAGGGTGCAAATCACCTAACCATATTTAGATATCTATTTCTGGATGAGATGAATTGCTGCTGAACCATTTTTTTTCGCTCCGTTAATTTTAACTGATTCTAGGTGACTAATTTAAATGAGTAGACTCTGCCTAAGTTGCCAATCATGTCTCGTAACGGGATTTTCTTTAGACCCTCTAGGTTCTATGGCAGCGACTCCATGTTGTGGCCTTTTTAAAAGAAAGCACTGAAAAGATGACTAGCAGTCACTGGGAATTGAGTTGTATGGCTCTAATGCTTAGCAGGTGGAAGATCTGACACTGGCATCACTCCAAGGGGAAGTCTGCCATGGGTGAAACACAGTTCCAGAAAGGAGAATTGTACTATCTCTTTCCAAAGAGAAAGGAAGAAGGAGTCAGAAGCAAAAATGAGTAAAAGAGAGAGAGAGAGACCTTCAAAGACTCTCCGGAGAGGGACAGCAAAATAAAGAAGGACTTAAGAAACAGCTTTGGTGGAGACAGTAGGAGAAAAGCCAGACATTTAGGAAAGAGCATTAGGAAGACAAATCAGGACGATCCTATTTTACCTCGTTCCCAAGGCAGAGGAGCCATAAAGAGGAGTAGGTAGGAAATTCCTCTGAACTGCTGTTTCATTCTTACTTCCAAGTATTAGCAGAAGACCAGACTATACAGACTTCAGGAGTGTTCATAGCTGCTGGAAAGAAAGAGCTGGGACAGAGACTGCAAGTGAGGGATACACAAAATATGCTTTGTTAGGGAGGAATAGGAGATGCCCTAGTTTGTACTTCAGTGACTGGAAAGGGTGTGAGGAGACACGGGATCCTCATGCTAGAGCTGGAGGACTGATTGAACCAAGTTCATCTGAAAGTTTGGGAATTACTGGGATAACTAGAAGAAAACTGAAGCAGGTTGCCTGAAGGGCTCTTCTCTGCTACAGAAGGGACAACAACCTACAATAATACCTTTGTCCTGAACCCCGAGTTGCATCATCCTCCCTCAGGAGCAGCCTTGGAGGGTAGTGGTTTCTGGGAGCTGACTCTAAGGTATGGCTCTTTCTATGCTTCTCTCCCCCCGCCCTCCCTTGTTTCTGTGGTGCTGCTTACCTGTATCTTTAGCCAATCATGATGTACTTTGTCCTGGTTCAAATACATTAGACGGTGCGAACTGAAGTCAGATCCCTGCCCGTTCCTTCTTGCTGATGTTCTCTGGAGAGACAGCACACTCAAGAGCAACTGCACATGCCTAGATGTGAAAGTAGGTAACTGTGAAATAAGTTAGGTATTCTTGTACTGCTATCAACTCCAACTGACATTTTTTTTGCCCCTCAACAGAAAAAGGAGTAGGTTCTGCTTATTTACATCACTTTTGTGAAGGCTTTTATTCATGAGTAATGATAATGGTAAGTATGAGAAGCTATTTGAGCATCCCACTAAAGTACAGCTTTATTCAAATCTAATGTGTGACTCTGAAGAAAAATTTGTTCCCGTTCTGGCTTGTCATCCCATTTTGCTTGGTAAGGGTATGATACAGAAATTTCTGTACGTTTTAGGTTGCTACCTTTCTCAGTCTAATCATTGGGTAATGTCTAGTCTTCAGCCAAGTATGAAATCAAAGTAAAGATTAACAGATTCTTCAATGGTAATCCCAATCCAAGAAATCTTCAAGGAGCAGAAGTTTGTGGTTGGTAGCAATACATGTGCGTCAAGCTACAGAAACAGTTAGGTAATAGCCTGTGTCATGTCAGGCTTGACTTGCAGAGGGACTTTCCTGTCTGAGGCAAACACTGGGCAGAGATTGGTATTCAGAGCTGCCCACTGACTGTGTTAACCTAACACTGTCCTTGGCTCAGGAAATATTTGAGTATTCCATACAAAATGGACAAGTGAGACTGAAAACAATGTGTCTAAAAATAATTGAAGGTCAGTGGTGATGTCATCTTCAGGGAGATCATCGAGGTTACAATCCCCACTCCAGTCAGAGACGAGATTTGAACAGGGGTTTCCCACTTCGCAGAGATGTATTGCAGTCAAGCTAACTGAGGGGAAGAAAAATAAGGACTATTTCCTACTCTTCCTGGCAGCACAAGTAGGACTGTGGAGCACTCCCTGAAAGGCAATAAGGCAGGATTCCTAAGTCCCTGCAAGTTTTCAGGAATGTTTCCTACTTCAATGTGCCCTGCTTTGATGTATAGAGTCCAAGGCCCTACTGCCAACATCTGCAAGGTTCAGGTTTTAGGCTGGGTCTTATTTTAGTTGCCTCTTAAAGCTAAACTGACACCTGTTAGCTGAAGTCTGTTGTTGACCTGATTTTTGTAACCAGCATTAAGCTGTTGATGCTTAAGTTGTAGCTTCACAAAAGTAGTCTTAGCTCAAGAAGTCCCTGCCTTTACCTGGCTCTGCCTTAGTACTGACCCCTCAGTACAGCTAGGAGTGATGCTGCAGTTCCTCACGATTGAGTGAAATGACCCTGTTTGGTTCTAGGTTAGAAAGGCCTTAGAAACATACCCGTGTATCAGCACATCTCAAGTACCCAAGGAGTAGGTGTGAACTGGGGATGAGAACAGAGGTGATGGAAAGGGTGGAGCGGGACAGGGGGTGAGAGCTCCATAAACTGGCCTCGTCACTGATGTCCAAATATCATGGATGTCCAAATTTCACAACATACTTGCAAAGGCAGAGTGTTCAGGTATTCTTAACTTATGTTGTTAAGGGCAGTGAAAATAATGGTGTAGGTTAAGGTGCTTTTGCCTTATGGTTTCATTTTCATCCTTCTTTTCTTGACTTTTCTGGTGTACTGATCTTCCTACAGTTTTTCCTTTCCTTCATTTCCAATTACAAATATTTCCAAACTTATTAAATAACAACACTTCTATTTTATGTTTCAGTGATGTGAAGCAGAGCTGATTAAAGGATAGGTAGGCAAGGACAGCACAAAATTTCTCAATGTATCTAGCCTGCAATCTCCTCTGTAGCAAGTTTCCCTTCAGATGTTTTACACAGTTCACTGATGCACATGGAAAATTATGTTGCTGTAGTTAATAACCTTATTTTTTCTATTAAATTTATAACCCTTACCGGGAATTAAATGTGAATAAGTCACTTGATGTTTTTGCTCTTATTATAAAATCCATATGTTTCCTGAGGTCTCCAAGTCTTGTCATTTAATCTGACTATAGTGATAATCGTTTTTGGAGAAAATGACTATCTGGTGAATAACCAACAAATTTATTACTGCCTAAAACTACAGAGGACATACTTGTTTCTGTTGAAAGCCTAGCATTTTGTGAGATAAAAGACAGTCCCCACATGCTTGTACTCAGTATTTTTGGCACAATCCAGTTGTGTCTGTCCTGGTTTCATCTGGGATAGGGTTAATTTTCTTTCTAGTACCTGGTATAGTGTTATGTTTTGGATTTAGTATCAGAATAATGTTGATAACACCCTGATGTTTTCAGTCGTTGCTAAGTCATGTTTAGACTCAGTCAAGGACTTTTCAGCTTCTCAGGCCCAGCCAGCAAAAAGGCTGGAGGGGCACAGGGAAGGTGGGAGGGGACGTAGCCGGGACAGATGACCCAAACTGCCCAAAGGCTTATTCCATACCGTGTGATGTCATGCCCAGTATATAAACTGGGGGGAGTTGGGAGGGGGTGGCCAGAGCGCTGCTTGTGGACTAACTGGGCATCAGTCCGCAAGTGGTGAGCAATTGCATTGTGCATCACTTCTTTTATATATTCCAATTCTTTTATTATTATTATTGTCATATTGTTATTGTTGTCATTATTATATTCTTCCTTTCTGTCCTATTAAACTGTCTTTATCTCAGCTCACAAGTTTTACTTTTTTCCCCCGATTCTCTCCCCCATCCCACTGGGTGAGGGGGAAGTGAGTGAGTGGCTACGTGGTGCTTAACTGCTGGCTGGGGTTAAACCACAACAATGTTGTGAGGTTTTTTTTTTTACAAATCCTGACATTGTTTACCTTTATCACATCTGATCCGACATAAGTGATATTTGAGGGCATTATGTTCTTTTTCAGTCTTCTTCCCTGAAACCATGACTTGAAAAACCAAGTGTCTTTCAGAAATGCTTCCTAAGTATCAGCAATGCTGACTTTCCAACACAGACTGACGTACCTACCCTTGTTCACTGGTGCATTCTTCTTTCATATAATCAATGGTGCAAAGTCCAGCTGGAGGCTAGTCCTTAGTGGTGTACTCCAGGCATCAGTCCTGGGTCCAGAACTGTTTAACATCTTCACTAATGACAGGGATTCATGGGTCAGAGTACACGCTCAGCAAGTTTCTAGGTGATACAAAACTGTGAAGAGCTGTTCATAGACCAGGAGGTTGTGCTGCCATCCAGAGGGACTTTGACAGGCTAAAGACATGGGCCAACAGGAATCTCGTGAAGTTCAACAAAGTTGTGCACCTGGGGAGGAGCAACCCCAGGCACCTGTACAGGCTGAAGGCCAGCCAGATGGAAAGCAGCTCTGCTGAAGAAGGTCCCGGGCCTTGGTGGATACCAAGCCGACCATGAGCCAGCAATGCATCCTTTCAGCAAAGAAGCCCAACAGCCTCCTGGATTGCGTTAGGACCAGCGCTGATAGGTAAAGAGAGGTGATCTTTTCGCCTCTGCTCAGTTCTGTGAGACTCACCTGGAGTGCTAGGTCCAGTGCTGGGCTCTCCAGTACAGGAGAGACAGACATATTGGCGCAAGTCCACTGGAGCATCTGTCGTATGAGGAGGGGCTGAGAGAACTGGGACTGTTTAGCCTGGAGCAGAGAAGGCTCAGAGATGCTTCCTAAGGCTCAGGAGGGTCTGATCAACGTGCATAAATACCTGATGGGGGCTGGGGGAGTGAAGAAGAAGGAGTCAGTGATGCCCCATGAAAGGACGAGAGGCAATGGACACAAACTGAAATAAAGGATATTGCATTTAGCATGAGAAAATTACTACTCTACTGTGAGGGTGGTCAGACACTGGAAGAGGCTTCCCACAGAGGCCATGGAGATTTTCAAAACCTGACAGGACACAGCCCTGGGCTACTTGCTGTAGGTGACCCTGCTGTGAGCAGGGGTTGGACTAGATCTCCAGAGGTGCCTTCCTGCCTCAGCTGCTCTGTGTGAGTCTGTGATTCTTGCATGAGCTTAGCAGAAGCACAATAGCCTTTGTCTGGAAGCTCTATCTGTGGTCAAAGCTGACTCTTTCATACATATTTTTTCTTGTTCCAGCAAATTTGCTTGTGTTTCCAAATGCTCATTATTTTATTTTCCAAGTTTAATCTTAGTGTAGGAGTCATTATTTTCATGTCCTTTTTGCTCTACTTGATTCTTAAAATGATTTCATGAGACCATTAATAATTGTGCAATATACAAATTAAGGCTTTTCACATCCAAGACTTTGCCTAACATATCCCGTGGCTCTGCTTTCAGCAGAGCAGTCTTAAAACCTATAGACTAAACACAAGTTGGGGTTAGCTGTGCTTGCAAAAGATGAACTTGGATTTCTCAAACACAACAGAGCATCTTGGTTAAAGGTCAAGGTAGTTTCAGGATGTTACTGTATGTATGTTTGTTAATCATGGTACAGATCTGCGTAAACAGCTTATTCTTTAAGCTCCTGTCCTCGTGTGCTTCCAGCAGAAGAGTCACATAAGGGCATTGGGGCTGGTGCACCAAATACTAAGGTAATTCTGGTGGAGCATCCTCATGCCATCTTGTGTACAATTTTTAAACTGCATCTTGGTAGTTCCATGCACAATGCCAAATTGACTGGTGAGTGCAGCTACTAATCCCAACTAATTCTTTTTACCTTCTGTTGTTAATTAATTACTCTAATGCAGGGAAAGTATCTTAAGTCTAAAGCCCCACAAAATGCTTGTATCATTAAAACAATAATGTTTTCATTTCCTCTCTTCCTTTCCTAGTCTGGTTGCTTTAGAACAATTTTAGTAACACCATCTTCCCCAGCTGATTTTCCTTCAAACCTGACTCATTTTGGAACTGGTTGATTAACCTGATAAGCTCTACAGGCACTTTGTCTCAGCCTACTGATGCTGGGAGTGAGATGCCTCTGGGTTGCACAGTGAAGAAAGCCTGTCACTACTTGGCTTTGATGGGACCCTTATCAGCTACTAACAAAGGCGATGTGCATTGAAGATCCTTGTCAAAACTGCTCTTAAAAATCTCTGTCACGCTTTCTGGCTCTTCTTGAGCTACCCATATTTGGCTGAAATCCTTTTCATATTGTACATCCCCTTGACTTGTCTGTTCTTGAATCTTGTCCACTTCTTGGCAAGTTTTGCTTTATATGTCTTGTAGCTGTTTTTCATATCTCTGTTCCATGATTTAGCCAGTCAAGGCAAAAACATTTCCTCTAATACCTCAAGCAGAGGCTGCTTTCATCTGTCATTTTCATAGCATTTGAGCACTCATTGAATTATTCTCCTTATTTACCACTAGTAGTATCATTGTGTGTGAATGATGCTTAAGGGATGGGCTTGACCAGTGTTCATCGGTATATAGATCCACTGAGTGAAGGACGAGGCTCACATTACTTTCCTAAAAAAAACCAAGTGAATACGGAGTTATCAACGTGATGGTTCCTGTAGTTGCTTCTTACCCCAGCCAAGCTGTAGATGGGAGGGCAGGGGGAGAGGGAATTTGCAGTAGTGAAAATAGGAAAAGTAAGAATGGTAAAGCAAATCCCTCTGGCAGAATGTACTCCCTCCTTTTCACTCCCCCAGTTCATCTGCTGTTTTGCCCTGTGTATTAGCAGGCACAGAGTTTACATAAGGCCAATCCATTCACTTGTGTTTCTAAAATTTCTCTCATTCTTAACTCCATGTTGTGACCTATTATCCCTACCTACATCTGCTGAACTGAGTGTTCACCACCTTTAACTAGGTTTTGATATTCTGCTCATCATTGTTATGGTCACTCAGTTGATCCCTGGTTACAAACGCTTGTGGTTCAGATGCTCTAAGTCACAGAAGCATGTAAGCCCAGTGTAGGAAGGTATCACAAACTGCCAGTTTTAGAAGTGTTTTTCCTTTATTTCTTGCATTTAGAAAAAAGAGATCAAATCATCATGCCAAGGTCTGGCAACTACCCTTTATCAATAAGGCTGTTTTTGCTTAAGGCCCCTCTGTTGAGAACTGGCTGACTTAGGGAAGTCTACTTCTGTAAACATCTGAAAGTAGGGTGGTGTGGTGGTTGTTGTTTGGCAATATTAAAACAATGAAACCCGTTAGCAAATACCACGGTAGTTGAACACTCCCGCAAACTGAAAAAGAGGAAGGAAAGTACATGAAGGAGGATAGGTTATTTGAAACACCCAGTTTAGCAGAAATACAACAGTACATTCTCCCTTCAATCTGTAATGCTGTGAGTCAGCAGTGCTCTCAAGCGAAGTGTGAATGGAGTTTTAACTAAAGTGATTGCCTCAAAAATCAGTGGGAGTCCCAGGGCAAAATCCAGAGCAACTCTTTAAAAATATATATCGAAGTGATCAAAGATGCATGTGTCTTACGTTGTTCAACAGACAGGAGTCTTTCAATAGCAACCAGAGTTAATGCAGCCATGAACTTTAGCATCTTTCAGCAACTGTCTAACATTTTGCTGAAATTATCATCCAATGAAATCTCTTGCAGAGCAACACCTTAACCAAGCTCAGTAGCTGGAGAACAGCCATTACATCTTCATCCTTCATCTGGTAAAGCAGCAGAACATTTACCAATGTATACACAGCTGAGAAATGCAATTTGACTGGTACATTAAAGGTATTTGGTGATCTTTAATCTTAGCATAACTGTTGCCCATCAGGGGTGAAGTAATGTGCTTCACAAAGCACACGAGAGAAGACAAGACCCTTAATGAGTTTTGGCTGAGCTGGGCACGTTGTGCACAGTGTTGTTCAAACTGTCTCAGGCTTCCTGCCAAGTAATGCAGAAGAAAATGCCTTAGAGTATGCTAGCTGTCTATCAACCCTGCAGAAAGTTTTCTCAAAGACAGTCTTTGATTTGTGAGTCAACCGCTATTAAGCTAGTGTCAAAACCCACTCCAGAAGCAATGAAATGGAGCACAGTTCTGCTGTTACTTCTAGCATCAAAATATTCATCTTGACCTTAAGGCTGTAGGTTATTTTTACTGTGATGTATCTCTGGCAGCCAGAAAGGGTTTGTGGGGTGAGTTATGGGGCTTAGTTTCTGAAACAATGGGAATAGAAGCTGGGGAAAAATACGTGGAAAAGTTGTGACCATCTTGCAGCTGACTTTATTAAAGGATATAAGAAGGGCTGTATATTTACAGGGCAAACCTCACATTATAGGTTCCTAATTTGACTCACTTACACATACTGGCACATACCTGTAGTGTGAATGGCAAGTCTGCAGAGAAGTGCCGTGACGTCCCTCTGGTTCCAGTAGTCCACGTGCTAAATGTGGCAGGTAAGCCTGGCTGGACCAGCTGGTGGTAGCATATTGGCTCTCAGGGTGGCCCAGGGACTTTGCATTGTGTTGCTACCAGGAAAATGTCATTTAGCACAGTGCCATGCCCACAGGAGCCTCATGGGCAGGCACAGTGGTCGGCTTCAAATTGACACTGCAGTGCCTCCTCCGTGGAATGTCAAGATTGCCTCTGTGTCTAGTCTCTCAGAGACTGTAAGAGAAGTCTTCGAGGCAGGGATACGAATGTTTAGGGAAAATGCCAAGGAATCATTGCAATAGCTGTCCAACACAGCCCTTATATAGGTGCTGAGCAGTCATGACAACTGTAGCAGTCAAGCATTAGCACGGGACAGCATTCAAAAACTGGTTTGCAGGCATTAAATAACCAATCAAGCTATGGTCTGGCAATTGCAGAGCTAGTAGATGACAAAAATACATATTCTGACTTTGAGGAACTGACAAAAAGGACACTAAGCCACAGGTGATCACTAAAGATTCAGCCTAATTGCAAAGGATATGCATAACTATGTTATATGTAGTAGCTGACTGCTAAGAAAATATGGTTACTCTACAGAGTAACCTGGGTCTCTGGGAAGTATATTAATAAAGACCTGCTTGAGGTCTTCAGTGAGCCAAGCTATAGACTGAGGATTTGTAATGATACCAGCAGGATATAGACTCTCAAAAAGCTTTCACATAGCAGCTTGATAAATTTGTTTTCTGAATATCCAAAAAGGCTTTTTAGAGCTTTGCCTTGTCTGAGTTTGTATTGTCGTAAATATTTAAGCATTTATATGGTTTGAAGCAATGGGTTTGGAAATGAAGACATGAATTTAATGCTGTGACTAGATTTGTAGGGCAAAAAGAAACAGAAGGAGTACCTTTGAGGGTGGAGCGCTCCTTAGATATTGCTTCAGAGTGGGTCCATATGCAGTCACCAGGAAGTTTTCATCAGCCCCCCCCTTCGCTTTCCTGACACGGTATCCTTCTTTTCTTACCTTTCCTCATTTATCCTTGATTCCTGTTCTCAAACTTGTACCGCTTTCTCCTCACTGCAGATTTCCTTCATTCACCATGCTCCCTACAGTGCAAACACATGACAAAGCTACTGTGGCTTGACAAATTACGTGGCACCAGCTGTGCCACCGCTGTGTGTTCCTAGCTCACGGCAAACGCAAAGGTAAACCTCTGCCGTGTGGCTGAGAACACACAACCAGAGGTCGCATCAGCACAGCTGGCACGCTGTGACTTGGTCACAAGTCTGGAGTCCTGGGTTCCTGTGTGGCAGCCCGTATTCAGAATGCGCAACGTGGAAGTCAGCTAACTAAAAGCTCTAGCCGTAGTAGCCCGCCCAGAGTAACAGAGCTGCTGAACTTCCTGTGCCCAGAACGTTCTCCGAGGTGGTGGCCTCAGGTGGCATGGGGTTCGTGAGCGTACTGAGGGAGAAGCACTGCCTCCCAGGGAAGGCTCACCAGGAGCCTTCTTGTGCAGAAAGGTCGGAGTATGATTGCTGAAGTTTTGAAATATTCCTTGAGTCTCATCTTGCTGTATGGTATCCATACGCTGCAGAACTGAAGCTCCTCACTTTTTAAAGCTTATGCCAGCACTACATTGGCATTAGAGAGTCCTGAGCTACCTTGGAGGGACAGTGCACCTCTCTGGGCTAGGCTGGTAACCAGGACCAGTCAGCCCTGCATGGGCAGTGCTCTGCAGAACAGGAATTTGCCGACTGTGCAAACCAGCCTGGTGGAACGCTGCCTTAACACATTTATATTGCTCCTGGTAACTGAGCTAGCTTGCTCAGGTCTGATTTTAATCTTTTACAGTACACTGCCTTGTATCAGTGGACAGATCCCCTCAGTGTGCTTAGTCTCACAATCTCACTGTGAGACATCCCATTTTTAGGATGGGGGGAATTATGCAGAAACTATCAATGTCACAGTGTCTGAGAGGTTTGGGATGAATTCTCTGCAAGTCCCTACCACCTCTGACCTACAAAGTAAACCTACAGACCCTGCTTCAGACAGTAAAAATCCCAGTTGCAATCTAGCGCCATATCCAAGGCTGTAAGAAGTTTGTTATAATTTCGCACCCTCTTCCTGCAGATTTTATTCTTGACTTCTGGTGCAACGAGAGAGAGACACTCATACACATCCAGTCCACTCTCTGTTTCAATGGTTCACCTGGGAGGCAGCTCCTTCAAGAATATTGGTGACAATATATTTTATAGGCTGTGGGTTTTTCCTAAAAAAAAAGAAAAAAGCATGAGAAAAAAGTTTAAAATAACAAAAAACACAGAAAAATAAAGAAAAACAAGATCAGTCTTCTTCCAGGCTTTTTTTTGGTTGCTTCCCGGGGTGAGCAGGACTGTTTTAAGACTCTCCTTTTCTCATTGACTTGCTGTGATTAAAGTGGGAGTGGCAGCATGTTTCCAGAGGACTGGAGAACGTTAGGAAGACTGTGCTTGGAAGGGAGGGTCAGCGTCATGTTGAGGTGAGTCTGTGGCACAATGAGTATCTCGTGCACTGCATGGGACAGAGGGCCTTAATTTTACTTTAGTTAAAGTTATTAACCCACTGGAAAAACTAGATATGTATTTGTGAAATGGAACTTCTGAATTACTTCATGAAAATTCTTCTAAACTATTGCTGATCCCATTTTCAGACTTAGTAATTCCCAGCTTATTTTGTATTTACTATTACAATGTCTTTTGAATTTGGCCTCAAAGGTTCAGATCAGCAGGCACCCTAACTATTAGTCCTACACATAAGACTTTCATCCCTTTCCCTCCCCCACCCCACCACTTGTGACTTCAAGAACTTTTAAATGTGCATTTGGCGTGCTTTCTGACCTTGACTTTTGAGCATTCAGGCCAAGCACTCAATCATTACCATATAAGTTCATAGCCTTGATATACCATGAGTAATTGATCTCAACTCTCAATTATTATGTTAAGCTTATATGGATTTAGAAGGATGAGATCCTTCCTAATTAACCTCAAGTTTTTTGATAAGATTACACTCAAGATTGACATTGGCAGTTCGTAATTTATCTGAATTTTAAGGAAGCTCTTCATAAATTGCCAAGCCAGGACTTCAGTGTTATTATAGAAATAGATTTCAAAACCCAGTATAAATGTTGAAAACAGGAAAGAGTTTTGTAAGCAACTATAACAGGGATGTAAGATGTGTTAGACGCCCACAGCAGACCATGTTTCAAGGAACAGTCAGGAAGAACTCAAATGGAAGGCTGTTTTTCATGGTAACTAACATGAGCTAAACTTTATTGATCAAAACAAATAATTAAAAGGTAACACAAGAAGCAGATCTGCAGGTGGTAAAACTCATGAAGCCTGTTTTCCACCAGCTTTGTGCCTGGTGGTTGGATTCACTTGGGTCTAAGAAGGACTTTAATGAAAGCCTTGCTCTGGGATGAAACACTTGTTGTGTTTCCCATGTGAATTCTGTGCTGTAGCCTAACGGGTAAAGTCTGTTACGGCTGTCCCACTGTAGCAGTCCTCTCTCCACCCAACTACCTTCCTTCGTGCCTTTTTTTTTTTTTTTTAAACTCAGCGTCTTTGAGAGTGTTATCCTTTTTCAAATCTGTTTCTGTGGCTTCCAGAGGATCAGCTGGTCAGGGTCAGATCCCCGGTTAGCATTACTCTATTAAGGCCAATGAGGGCTGAATTAACACAAAGGCAATCAATCTTTGCTGATTCACACCAGCTAAGGAGTTAGCTGTAAAAATGTAACAATTTTTTAAAATATATTTCTAAAAGAATTGATCTTGCTACTGTTCTGAGTAACTATTTTACTGAAAGTATCAGAAACTGAGAGCTGCCTAGCTGCTATACACCAACAGGATCATATTCCTGCTTGAATTTATATTTACATGGCTTCCCAAAACTGGAGAAAATGTTGTTAGTAACGTGACTGAAATAGGTGATGCTATGTGACACTGCAGGGAATGCAATATTTTGTATGGAATGGGATGGATGAGCACAGGCACTGAATAAACTAGGAGGATATTTCAGCAGCTGATTATAGAAGAACTGCAAGTACTTTCCTAGAAACAGCGATGAGACTTGCTTTGTGAAACAGGACACCAGTGTTCTGTTAGGAAGGAATTAATATGGATTCAGATAAAATGGGCTTTTTCATGTAGTGCCATTTTTATTTGAGATTGATTAATCTGACCTTCTCTGTCTTTCTAAAGACAGTACAGTAAATTTTGTTGGCTTTTTTTCCCTCTGGTCTCACTGAGATTAGAGCATGGATTGGCAATTAGGCTGGCCTAGTGTATACTGCAGAAAAGGTAGCAGAGAATGTTAGCTCACAAGCACCGAGAGAAGATATTTAAACCCTTCCATATAGATGTTGATAAGCAGAGCTGTTGATGGACAGCTGTTTGCAAAATTATGGTCATATATTTGTAGACCTAAGGGAATCAGATACCAATGTCCTCATAACTGCTAGCCCGGTAATTATATATGACAGTCTTATCATACAGTATTATCAGCATTTTGAAAGTATGTCTTGAAGATGGAGATACAGTAGTCCCCTACAGTTCAGCATCAGACATTAAAACATGTTTAGCACAAAAGATAAATTCTGAGATTCCAAATATATAGGGTTAAGACCTCGATAATAGAAGGTAAAGTAATTTTTAAAATGTTATGTACTGAGAAAGATAAATGTATTAGAACTGTTATAATGGCCCCGCAATAGACCCAGAAGAATAGAAGTCTTATAGTGATGCCATCCCCTTTAAGGGTTGGTTGCTGTTCTCCATAGTTTTATTGATTAGTACCTTTATCAGCGAAGACTTTCACCGATATTAATAGGATTAAATGTGTTGGTGGAGCCTGACCCTTGAAATTTTAAGAATATCTACAACATTGCTGGTTTCTGCCTGTGCAAGCCCTTATATGGTCCATTTCTCTGTCATATCTGAGTGCATCACTGCTTGCTTTTTTTTTTTTTTTAGCCAGTTCTGGTTTTACCACTACGGAGTCTCAGTGAAAGCAGTTTAGAAAACCAAATGTGTCACTTAAGTGAAAAAAAAAAAAGATCAATAGCACACAAAATTCTGGGAAACCCATTCTCCAGGAAACATACATATATATTTTATCTTCTTGACTGTGTAGCTCAATTAGCAGCTATGCCAACTTCTGCTACTGAGACACTTTCCTGGCTCCTCAACTCATTCCTTATCAATTCCTGATGCTCTATTTTAAATGACTGTGTAATTCTCCTCACTCCTACTTTTCTAAGTGACCCACTTAGATTTTGACACGTGTTCTCATCCTTAGTTTTGCTCTGCTTGTAAAGTGCTGCCATTGATTTTGATGGCAAAATATTGTGATTATCTCTATATATGTTGAATAGGTAACAATCTTTCCCATCAGGAGTAAGATACTAGCTAGTTAAGCAAAGATATTGCTGCTTCACCAATTAAACTGCTGCGAGAATAACCTGTATGTAAAAGTAGCTCCTTGTCCACATCTGAACAAGAGCTGGATCTCAGCAAATTCTTTTCCTCTTTAGCTGTGCTATATAATTTTAACAGGGTTTATTGATGTAGCAAAGTTAGTATTTATCACCGAGTTTTGAAGACAGCTGTAGGACAAACAGCGTCCCCCTTCCAGTTTGTTCAAATGAACTGGCTCATTTGAAAACATAACTGTGACAGTTACAAGTGGATCAAAGCCTAAAATGTTTCTGGAATAGAACCATGAACAGTGTAAAGAAGCACAGTATCTCCCTTGTGCACAGTAGACTTGCACGTACCGCATCTGCACAGGATTTGCTTTGTTGCTAATGTGGATGGTGAAATTCTTTGGGGGAAAACAGTGCAAACATGCTGCTGGGCAAAAGTTAGAGACTGTGGTAAAGTTAGAAATATTTTAAAATGTCACTTCATTGGTGTTTTATTAAAAGGTCGCCTGGCATGTTAAATAATGGCTGATTCTAAAGGCAGTATGTGGAGATGAAACAGGTACTGGACATAGACTTGTTCATGGTATGGAACATGCTCACCTAAAGTGTTATCGTACTTCCCTGTATGGACCCATTATAGTATTTGTGAAATGAATATTCTCCCCAGGTTTTTATCATCTTCTGTAAATTTGCCCAAGTAAATTCCTAATCAAGCTTTTTAAGATGAATAAGTGGTTTTCTTGGCACGCTCAGGAAAACCAAGATGCCAAAAGTATCCCTGTCAGAGTTGTAGATCTGTGCCTTTTCAAACGAGCAACCCAGGTATCTACTCTAGACTGACAAAAGATTTCTGAACTGTTCAGAGGCTGATGGTGATCTTAAAAAGTGACTGCCTGAGCTACTTTCTTGTTTCAATTTCTGTAATAAGTTTCTGTTTTTAATTTAGCAGAAACATAAAATTCAGTACGCTGATGGAGCATGTCTAAGACTCTTGACAGAGACATCTTCTTTATCTCCCTCAGTTTTGGAGTTGTTCATTTCCTCAGAATTACAAGCCCTCCTTCCAGAAGGGTCTTGAAAAAGGCAATAAGTGTTATCAAAGATCTACCTGAAAAAGGCAATAAGTGTTATCAAAGATTTACCTGAAAAATAATATACTATACTGGTCTCAATTAGAGAATGGGCATCAGTTTATTTCTCTTCAGATGAAGCATTTCTTCCATCTTTACTTATGAAAGGGAACAAAATTGCTGTTTCATCTCCCTCGTGGTATCTGTGATATATAAGACATCTCAAAGGAAATTTACATCAGCCTGTTATGACTTTATACCTCCCCCATCAAATAATGGCCTTGAGCGTGGAACAGAGACCTGAGGGAAATATGACAGAGAAGGAAGAGAGCCAAGCAATTAATAATATTTATGATGCTTCCTACATGCAATAACCTATGATAAGGTTAGTTCCTTTTTTTTATTCATTATTTCTTTGCGTGAAAGTTGCTGCATGAAGTTAGTACAAATATGTGTATGAAAGAATTATGGAAAAGTGTCCTTCTTTCAGTGTGTGTATTTTGATTTTGGTAGAAGTTTAAGGTTGTTTCTGGAGTACAGGAAGAAATAGAATCAATTTAATTTATACTGTACACTGTGAATACCCAGGGAATCCTTGCATTCAATGATATCTGGGTCTTGCACAGCTATTAGTACACAACAGAAAATTTGGGTATTTTACTGACAGCAGGGACATTTGCATAAATAAGCTCAAAGAATTGAAAGAGAAGTATAATTGCTACAAAATTTATGTATGACAAAAAGAACTGTATGAAAAAACCAGGTTTTGTGTTTGTTCAGGTGTAATTTGCTCAGGTGTAATTAGTGGGTTACCAGACCATCACATACATAATACTGAAGGAAAGAGATAGTAGGAAAAGCAAGAGGGATCACTTGAGAAGAACACGCACAATGGATAGCACATTACTCTCCTTTACTTGATTTGAGTTAAGGGAGGTGCTACTTAGCATAGTGAGGCCAGAGGCTGGCTTAGAGGACATAGCTCCTGATGTAAAAAGTCAACATGTCCAGTTATAGTACTAAGTGGAGCTGATTTTACGGTGGGCTTTTCACACAGGTGAGATTACCTAGTTTTTAATTACTGCAGACAGAACGTCTTAACATAGATTCACTGGAGGACATATCAGTTGTCATTTTGTTGGTTCCAGTAAGTGTTCCTAGGTCCCAGTTGTTACTGTCTGTGAAACATGCATTGTAAATCTTATCCTATGTGAATATCCTTGGTTATTGATTCTTCTGTGAACTTGGCAGCCTTGTCAATAAAGGAAAAAAAAAAAAGTAAAAGAAAATCAGTGTCCTTGCCTTATGCAGTAACCCGAACAGTTCTTGGGAAAGAGTCCAGTACAGGCACAGTAGCATGGTTAATTAAAGCAGTAACATCATTAGTATACTAATTCAGTAGTGTGTAGATGTTGGGTCAATGCGTATCAGCAGTACATTGCAATTGTTGCCCTTCTGTGGCTTGGCTTATATTTTTCTGGAATTATGTACAAGCTGGGGTAAAAATAGGAATGCTAAACCAATACCTGAATTAAAAGCCATATAATTTTTAGTGAAGACTTTTTGTAGTGTCAGAAAGGCACAATATTGTGAAGTTATTTGGGCACTACAAGCCTGAGGAAGCTGTTCTGAGATGGCTAATGCATGGGTTCGGGTTTCTGTCAAGGAGCCATTGGGATCCATAACAAGGCAGAAGACTTTGAAAACTCCTTGTTCTCCTGGATGCACGCAGACAAAGTAATGTGTGTGGGTCAGCTTTCTCTCTAGACTGACAGGGCACCGTGGATTATTACTTTACATTGTAACTCAACAGGGCAGTGCCATGGCTGACTGCTCATCTGCTGCAAACTGAGAATATTATGGAGAAAAAGACTTCCCGCCCCCCATCATTCGGATTTCATTAGTTAATTAGATGCACAAGGTACTGCACAGAGCTACAGAACAGTGCTGAACTTCTGCTCCAGTCTCTGTGCTAATCTGTATGGAGCAAGATTCTCCCAGTGTTTGTACTCAGAGGCTGCGGAAAAAAACTATGGTGCTGACTGACAAACATGACACTCCTTTTTCAACACTATTAAAAATTGGAATAATGAAAATTTCAACACCTCACCCTCTGCTAGTGTAAATAAAACATCATTCACTCTGTCTCACACTAAGTACATTTAAGAGAAGAATTTGAACTGTAGTGTGTACATTAAATAGCAAGGGGTAAATTGTGTCCTCACATACATACACTGACTGTGCTGAAACTCACAACCAAATAGGAAAAAATTTTGGCCCCCTTTAAATCACAGTAGAACTTAAGACACTGCCTGCAAGAATTCAAAGCAGTGCAATCAGCAAATTGCTATCTTACTGGGGTTTGGAAAAGCAAACTGTCAAGACTGTAGCCTCATGCTTGCAATCCATGATTTAATAAGCATTTTATCACTCGGGACATTATTGTCATAGTTCATCCATGGAGAACATAAAAATAGCTATTGACACAGTAAACCTAGTGTGAGCTCGCCTTACTGCTTCAAGAATATTATATTCATTGCGGGCTTATGGAAGGAAATGAACTTTCGGATTTTCTCATGAAAACGTTCAAAAAATACCAATTAAAGCAAAATCCTAAGTGTCTTGGCACTTTGCCTTTCAGGACTGAGACTGACTTAGGAGTTCTGCTGATCTGCAAACAAAGAAGTGCCCAGACCCTTTCGGAGAGGCTGGTAGCATGCTGTCTGAAGTAGTGATGAAGATCTCCAAGCTCACAAAGGCTTAATCATCCACGCCAAGTAAAACTGACAGAGTGATGCCTTTATTCGATCTTTATTTTAGGTTTCCCAGAGGTGCTATCCAGCCCCGTACTACTCATAGGCTATCCTCAGAACTGGCCCTCTGAGTCCCGATATCTTGCATATGGGTACAGGGGCATGCAAGAACTACCCCTGCCTTGGTCAGACATTTGCCCCATGTTTTCTTTACACCAAAACCCAACAGCTGAGAACACTTTTCATACTCACTTCTCTTCAGAGGATCTCTGCTGCTTAGAAATTCATGTTAATTCCCTCCTGGAGAAGAAGCCATTACTGCTTATTACTTCTTACTAGTAGTGGAAACCTGATTGGGCAGCTGTGTAAGGAGAAAACGTACTTCCCAGCTGTTCTTTATATATCTGTTTTCCACTGGAAAGACTCCAGTGTTTGGGACCGACCCTTCCTGACATTAAAGTGTTTCTGATGAAACTAAACAGTGTGAAGCGAAAATTTTACAAGGTATTTGTCCAAGTTTTCTTCTTCCTTATTTTGGTTATGCTTCAGAGGTCACCTTTTGGAGTCAAAGCGCAGAGCTGCGGCAGGACAGCAGAGGGAGATAGTGCTCAAAGGAGGAAGAAAGGCAGACGCCTCCTCCACCGCACCCATCACCAGTAATAACCCAGTGAATAATGTTCAGACCAGTAGCAGCCCTCCATCAGAAAGAAATAATAATTACATGTAAATTAATTTGCTCTCCTGTGGATGAACACTGGTGTGGATAAGTGGCAGCACGTTGCCTCTGTGCACTTCTCCGCTGGCCAACAGCCGCGGCGGCCTCCTGAAACGGCCCCGGTAACTTTGCTGGTTATTCTGGCAGTAAGCCAGTCGCCTTGTTGGTGATTCCTCTCAGGTAGTGACCTTGCTGGGTTACAGAAGCATGCTGTACTGACTCTATTAAGGCATGACCTTTATTGAGAGTGTGTTTAGTGCATGTGTTGGGTCTGTAATTAAAATGCTAAAATATGGTTGCAGGAGAAAGTTTAACAGATTATTATCTTTCCTGCACAGAAGGAATAGAGTGCTAGGACATATCTGTTTAAAGTGATTGCGCAGCTGACATCTTGATGTTCCATATTTATAGTACTCTTCACAGTAACTTGCATATTAAGGGCTAGATTATACCAACCCTGCCCCAGAAAGATATCAGAGAATGAATCTGAGTCATGACCACTCTCTCTGGCCACCTAGCCTTCCCCCTCCCCTCCTTGCCGTGGCTGGGATGCCATTTTGATCAGGATAACATCAAAGCCTTATTCTTCCATGCTGACCTACTCCTCTGTGGCAGTGCGGCTCTTAGCCCCTGCTTTTCAAGTAAACCAGAGCGGGATCAATAATGTCTCATCTGAAACCCAAACTCCAGTTATAACTCACCTGTCCCAATACGAATTGCATTGGGGTGTGTTGTTAGCGATGTGAGGACTACCTCCTGCTCCATCCCACTGCAACATCTGACAGTGCTGGAAGTAATAAGCTCTTGGGTTTGCCAGCAGAACAAATTCAAGTCTCCCTGCAGAATTTGTTCTGTTTTGCTTTTTGCCCTTTTAGCTTCCTTATGGAGATTTTCAGAAAAAAAACCCCAAAAATCAAAGAGCTCCTGTAAGTTTTAATCCAAGTGCAATTACAGACTGCCAGTCAACTGACTGGTCAGAAGCGGGCTGTGGCAGGGTTATTGATGGTGCAAAATGTCCAACTGTCTTTCTGAAGCTGTCTTTGTTGGTGGCAGCTCTAATGACTTCTAACCAGTGGACACCCCCACCGTGGGCCATGGAGCAGGAGCCCTGTGCTGAGGTGTCGGCATGAGTGCTGCCCTGCTTGGTGCAAGAGGGACACGGGACTCAGGAAGGTTTTACTGAGGGTTATAAAGTCCTGGTGGGGATGGGCACCACTGGTGCCAAGGTGAGAGCTGCCCCTGGTCCTCGTGTTACCAACACTTTAAAAGTCAGAGTGATAGGCATGAAAAATGCAACCTGCTTTGGCAGCTGCCTAACAATCCCTCAGCAATGCTTTTTTTTTTTCTATTTCCCCCCAGTCAGATAAACATTGCAAAGGCAGTCTTGCCCTATTGTATTGTGACAGCTTTTAGTATAAAATATCTATTTGATAACAAATTACATCCTGTACTGGGATCCTGCTGTCAGGGCCCGGCGGTGTCCCCTCGCTGGGGCTCAAGGCCCGCTCAGAGCTTGCTGCAGCGGGCAGGCCCATTTCCCTGGGGCCATGGGCAGCGTGGCCAGACAGCCTTGCGCTGCAGGCAGGGTGCGGCCAGGCCCGACCCAGCATGGGGAGGGCTTCCAGCTGAGCTTGGCCCAGGCCTGACCTCCAGCCCCGATGCAGCCCTGCCCCAGCCCCATCCAGCCCGAGGGGCCGCCTTCTCAGCTGAGCCTGGGGCCTGCGGTGGTGCTTGGGGGTGGCCGGGCTGCGGCCAACCCTGGTTACCGTCCGGTGCCCGGCCCGGCTCGCCTCGCTGCAGGGCCTGGCTCCTGGGCTGTGCACGACCTTCCCCCCCCAGAGCTGCAGGCCATGGGTGCCCCAAGGCTCCCAGGAGGGGCCCTGCCTGTGGGTGGTGGGACGAGGCCACCCTAGCTCCAAGCTGGCCCTGAGCCCTGGTGGGGCGCAGGGGGATACCCTCAGTCCCCTGACACACACAACAGGACAGCTCCCGAATTATGAACACGTTCGTAAGTCTGGGCTTTCCCAGGTTTTCTATGGGCTTAAATACTTGGGTTTAACGAATCCAATGTACCTGGCCGAAGCCAAGCCAGAACCTGGGGCAGGCTCAGACCCTTACACCTTATAAGCTTAGCAGGAAAGTCAGTAATGAAAAAAAAAGCTGAGTGCAAAGAGAAAAAAGTACTTCTTTATTCCCTTGACATGTGGAGCTTCTGAAAACATAGATTTGTTGTCCTGTGTCGTCTTTCTTTGTTACTGTTACTCAGGCATCAGCTTAACTAAAGCTGTGGCAGTTGCGGGAATCTCTGGTTTGCAGCACCATGTCCAGCTGGGCTCAGAATGGCAAGTCAGAGCCAAAAGACATCAATTTACAACCAGATTCCTTTAGGAAACAGCCCCAGAGGAAGTCTTTTAATGAACACTATATTTTTGCCTTGTTTCTCTTTCTCACTTGGAAAAAGGTGTTCTCAGGTCTAAAGTTCCTCTTCCCTGAGAAAAAGTGTAGTGTACCAATGTTCAATCTCAAATGACTAGCCCTCTGCCTCGTGCTTTGGGAAACAGTGGACTATGTCCAGAAAGGCTACAAAAGAGATTTTGTTCCTTGGATGAACCTCCAGAATTTTAGGCCTATACCACCAGTGGCACAGGGTTCTTCTGCTGGGTTGTTGGATATGAGAACAAGGGGAAAAAAATGTGAATGACACCCTTATCTACCAGCGAGTTGCATCATCACTAAGATGGTAGTCCAAGTATCTTTGAAACTTTTTCTGACTGTTTCAGGTTTGGTATAGTTCATGTAATTTTTAACCAGAAGGGACATTTCAAAATTTGAAGACTTCTTTTGACTTTAACACCCAATTTGATTGTAAATTTTAAATTCTTACTAAAATGAGATGCTAAGTCTTCAGTGATTTCACCAGAAGAACAAATTTTCTCCCATTTTCTCACAGAATGTATCTGCACTGGTTGGAAAGAAAAATGTGGAAGATGAGAAGTTAGAAACAAGGTGGCAATAAGGCAGCAAGTAGGTGGCAATAAGATATGACTTTAATAGCTAAATTGCTAAATGCTGTGGTTACTATATGCTCTTCAACATTAATAAGAGCTCCACCTTCCTGTGCCTCTGACATATTGGTTTATTAAAACTTCAGAAAGTAAGTTTCTACTAGGAATTTTTGCATGTATTTCTACAGCAGAAAAAACCCAGCTGACCTCTGTTTAAAAATCAAATTGACTTACAGTTGGGAAAGGTTTAGTGTTCCAATCTTTGTTGAATAATACTGGATCATTTATCTTTGTTGAAATCTTACCTCTATCTCTTGGGGTTTTTTTAGTGGAAATATTTATTTGGTCAGTAAGGGCATTATTTAGAGCTGGTGGGGAAGGTTGCTTAGTGGGGCTCCTGCTTTGGTTAACAACCTTTAGATGTGAATGCTTGTCTGAACACACAACTTCCGGGAGTTCGTTCAGTCCTGGATAATTATTCAATGGGACACATCTGGTTCTTACAGAGTCAGCACTCCCACTGACTTCACTGGGGCTAGTGCCGCAGAATTGAGCCCCACATGAGCTAAATAGAGAAGAGAAATGAAGCTGTTTTGCTGAGGCAGACAACAATCATTGACAAAATAAATCCACTGAAGGAAGGAAAGAAAATATTACCACAGCATTATGTTAACCTTTGGGAAACTACTGTAAGGTATTTTGCTGTTGCAAATGAGAGAGGCCTTCAGAAGGAGCTAAGATACATGGGACACACAGAATACCTTGGGTATTTTTGTCATTTAGTGGTGGGTCAGTTGGTTTTTTTAATGTATCTAAGTAAGCAGGGGTTTGTTTGCTTTATTTTTGTATTTTTGCTGGTGTGACTTGTGTTTAATTCGGTGTTTGTTGGGACACTTTTCTCCAAGGACAGCTATATCCAAACAAAAAGTTAAAAAAAGTGAGGAAGAGAGAGAGTACTTTTAGATCATAGGACAAGGAATGGAAGTGAAACCTTCTCTAATGTCAAAGGTAATGTGAAAACATACTTGGCTCTACAGCTGAGATATTACATTTGAAGAAAAATGTAAATACAGTGCATGCTTCAGAATATTACTTTTCACTGGAAACAGTGCTGTTGAATAGAACTGAGGCCATTGAATCATGAATGGTACAGGTAAATTAAAGGTTTATACAGACCGTACCAACAACATCCCATCCATTAAATAAAACTGGAATTGCAGAAGACAGCCGGGCTATAAAGGAGTGTTTCAAGACAAATGATAATTCCGAAGATCAATAGGGAAGAAAAAAAGATGAAGAACAATTCAGAGAAGAAATAGTTCTAGATGGGTGAAGAAAGCATCTGCTGGGTGCAGTCTGAGAAGCGGAAATAGAGGTTATTGAAAATACAGATAAAGTGAAAGAAACTGCAGCTCATATGTTGAAGAAGCTCATGAAGGAAGAAAATACATGTGAAAATTTATAGCAGCTCCTGGTACTTGATGGGGGAGGGGGAAGACATGGGGAGCAGGGAGAAAGATGAGCCTTGAGTGTTAGGAAAGCTGACAGTGGCCTAAAGCATGCCTGGCAAAGCTGAAAGCTAGTGCTGGAGAGGGCTTTTGGTGAGAAATGGGGCTGCTGAGGGCAGGATGACAAGGGAAGGATGCAGATTATAGAACAAACCAGGGGTGAGGCCAATGGAAGGAGCCAGGGGAAACGAGATAAAATGATAAAGGGATTTGGAGAAGAGAAAGATTATCTGAAAAGTCAGAAAATGTGGGAGAGCTTTAAGGAGATAGTGTCCTTAATTTTCATCCTACAGCCCTGCAGCAAGTATTACAAAGGGGACATACCAGAAATCTTTATTCATTGCTAATCTCTAACTGTCATAATGGCCCCTTGGAAGTTTTGGCAGACTCCAATTTAAAATAGCTCTAAGATACACTGACATGAAAAAAACCCCAACATAGCTTCAGGAGATCCTAAAACTGCCCTAGCTCAGTGAGGAGTCTTCACCTGCAACTCAGAGTCTGGAGCTCAGCTTTATATTTTGGTTTCTCCAAGCAGCTCCTGGTTGTATAACCTGTTAATCCAGTGACCCTCTTCCCTGAACAATATCACCAAAGGTAATGCTGGAGGAAAAGAAACCAAGGCACTACTTTGAGACGTGAGTTTCAGTAACTGCTGCAAGACCTATGGACAGTGGGCTCACAATCTCTTGATGTTTTAGTGCCTTTCTGGCAGTTATGCAAATGTGTTAATGGGGTGGCTCAATACCTGTATAGCTTAATGACCATGGTTATTTATCTGACCTAAATAGGGCATTTCCTCCTTAGTGTAATGTCTCTTTCTGGCCTCACCATTTATGAACACAAAAGTCTAGTCCTCTGGTACCTGTGGCTTCTTTGGGCCTACAGGCTCATAGGACAGGCTGTTTTCAGAGACTCCAAGTGATGGATAACTCTCCCAAGAGAGTTAGATAAAAGTCCCATGTTGAATGAGAAGGAAGGGAGTTAAATGTTGCAGGTGAAACACATCTTGAGCTCAGCTGACTGCAGCTGGCAGCATTTTGTAGTTTTGAGCCCAGGCTGCTGTGTGCTCTTCAGGGGTCAGGTGGCAACAGCGCTATGGGTCTGAATGACATATGCTGGCAGATACGGTGTCAGTAGGCATGATGGGAAAGGGGTATCCATTCTATAAATGTTGTTTGTGCCATGCTTCCCAGGAAGTGAAAGACAGTCCTGCAAGGAGCACTGATGCTGTGAGTGACTAACATGTATTTATCAGCTGTCCAGAGATACAGAGAGATGGCGAGGTGAGTCATGATTTCCAGACTGTACCACAGTTTGGGTATATTGAGATATCCACAGAGCTCAAGGCCTCAAATTAAATATGTAGGACTCAAAGGATCCTTTTTCTCCTTTGTTCTAGGTGAATCTAAATGCTTCCACACACAGAGCTGCCATCAGTCAGGAGGGCTGGCTATAGAGCAGAAGGAGAAAAAATAAGGGCAAACAGCTGGTTATGGCTATTTAGAATATGTGCAGTATGCATCCCCTTTTCCATACACTTTTTTTTTTTTGAAAAACAAAACCCAAAAAGCAAGTCTGTAACTAAAGTAACATTAGAAGTCTGATTCAGAGAGCCTAATCATGTAACCTGCACTTACCCTGGTGAATAATTCTGTGGGATTGTGTACATGAGTTAAATTCTTCATGGAAGTAGTGGAAGAAAAAAGGGAGAGAAGTAGAACTGGAGATAGGTCCTTGGCTGTTGTAAATCACATAACTGAAGTCAGTGAGAGATACCTACTTGTACCGGTTGCAAATCTGACAACATTTCTGAAGAACATAGAAGATAAAAACATTACACAAGACAAAAACATGCCGTTGTGGTTATGGCATGTTCCTCACTGGCAGTGGATGGACATAAAAGAAAGCTGGATGGGTAATTATTAATGAATAATGTAAATTATGAATGTTTCTGTTCATTTCTTCACAAACTATCTGTAGAAGAGGTTGCAGTTTTTTCAACTGTTCCTTACTTTAAATTGCTTGTCAAATTTTTCCAGCAAATAATTCACCTTTTAACTCATCTGCAAGGACCATAGTGGAAGACTTCTGAATGGGTGTTTGGGTCTTTTAGGGTTTGTGAATTGTCTTCTTTCCTTCTCTCACATTGACTTCACAGGGATTAGGTCACCAGCATGAAAGATGGATGCACATCAAAAAATCAGGATTTAATAACCATGAGATACACCTGCTTTTCAATTTTCACAGAAACAGATACAGTCCCAGCTGGGAAATGTCAGGTCCTGAAAGACAAAAGTTTTTCCAAGAGGGCTCTGAAAGCCCTTGTCCCAGATGGCTCCAGTGAAGTGTTAATGAAGCAAGGAGGGACAGAAGAATGTTCTTGTCTCTCTAAGAGAGGTAGTTCTCAATAACCAGCTTTTAGTGCTGGAACCTCCTTCGCTACAGTCAGTGCTATTTGCTGAGATCAATAGTCAATTCAAAAGCATAGAAAGGATTGTGTCATTGCTAGTTTTCTATCTCACTTTAATATATGGAACTGAGCTGCTTCAAATGGTCTGGGGCTGGTTTTCACCCCCTGAAGTTACAGGTAAACCAGGCTGCTGACATAGGTTTGGTACATGTTCCCAAACTGGGAGGATCTTTAAAAGTCTGTATGCAGCTTGTTTACAGCACTGAAGCCTCTGGTCATAGAACGTCAGAGCCTTCCCTTTCAGCAAAAACAGCTAAATCAAGAGGGTATAATAAAAGCACTGGTGGTTTCTTTGAGCCAAAAGAGGGTAGTTTAAAACTGTTCAAAATTTGTAGTGTGTGCTTATCAGCCCTACTCCCACATGGAAATCACTGTGTCTCATTATAACATTTATAGTTCTGTCCTGTCTAGTTAGTTATGTCAGCAGGGGAAACACCATGCGAGCAGGCACTGGAACACGTTCTAGTGCTGACCAGGAATAGAAACACAGACGCTTTGTGCCTCTGGAAAGTCATGACCTGATATTTTTCCACTGTGAAATTATTGGTCAAATATATAAATGAAAGATTTATAACAGCTTATTTGAATTCTTATGGCTTTTACCGTCACAAGTTGGGATGATGTCATAACACAAATGATGCAGCTGCCAAGTGTGTTTTGACAAACCAGCCTTTAACAAGTGAAGATTAACGAGCTATTCCAAAACTTAGCTTTTATATGTGCTGTTTATATAAAAGGAGTATTAAAATGAATAAAATGGGCTGTCTGCCAAAGCACTGATGACATACAGAATGTTGAAATAGCTGATGATGCAAAAAACGCTGAGAGAAGTTTATTCAAGCAGTGCATCATCACATGTTTGTATCATTGCTTTGGAACTATTGCCGTGCCTCTTCTCAGCTGCCTATACACTTCCCATGACTGATTCTTGCCACTGTTACCCTGGGGCTGTTAGTCCTGACTCCAGTGTATATACAAGATAAGGGAGAGTTGTTCTGTCATGGTAACAGAATATTAATTGAAAACAACAACTTCTGTATGTTTTAATTGTGAAAAGAATAATATGTTTACCCACCTGAGTACTTAATAATTACTTTCTAAATGTCTGTCTTCAGCAGGACTCATTCCCAAGATGCCTGGTGTAGCCTGGCATTGGGAAGTATCTCTAAAATGAATATTAAAATAATTACTTCAAAAAAACTCTACACTGTTATAAACCAACAAAGAAAATGTAACACAAACCATGAAAACTTCAACATTTATATAATATCTTCCACCCAAAGATCTCAAAACCCTTGCTAAATGTGGTCATTCTAAACCTCCTTCCTTTGTATTTTTAGATACTTCATTTTCTTTGAATACTAAGCAGACAAATTGTTCAGATTTGCTATTGCGTTCATATTGCAACAGATATTTAAGCATCACTATCCTCTGATGTGTATGTATTTTTTTCTCCTTCCAACACAGAAAATCCTGTACTTTGCAGGTTAATAGTTGCTACTATTGAAAAATATTCAGTATAATCTCAGAACAGCTTGGAACAGGACATGACATAGAAACCCACAGCTGGTGAAAAAAGGATATAGTGAGGTGATACACAGTTACATGAGCAGGAATTCTCCAAGGGCATTTTGATGAAGTCCTCTATTGCTGTGAAAAGCTGCACAAGATTATTAATGATCTCAAGTGGTCGGAATATTTTGCGTGGTCAGAAATAGGAAAAAAATAACACACAACATTTTTATTTTAACAGTGTGCTAGTATGGAAACTTGCTTTGCATTACAGTGCCATCCTTATTGGAATAATCGGAAGTCTATTGATCTATTGATTCTTCTACAAGCAAGTGAACTACAAACATACAGGGAACAGTGCACCCGTTGCTGAGCTTGAGAAGCAGGGTTTTATGATGCTCTTCAATATACTTAAAAGTAAGAACAGGAGATTTCTGAGGAGAAACAATCACAGTTCTCCGTAGAGACTGGAGGGTGTGTGATAATAAGAATCTCCTCGGAATAATACGGGAAAGCCGGAAAGGGGAATCACATTCTTGTTGGTGTGGTATTTTCCTAATCACATGCTCTTAATGAAAATTATGTGGCAGGGTCACTGAAAATCAGGCTAACCATATGGCAAGCACAGTGGTTGCGTTGTAATGCGTGGGCTTGCTAAGGATTAGAAATCTATTAGAGAACAGATTTAGAATTCCATTGAAGAAAGTAATGAACTGCATTTCAGTGGACAGAAAGTAATCTCAGATAAGCAGAGAGCACAGTCAGTTTGACAGTGTGTTGAAGAGGTTCAAGAGGTGAAGTAAAAGTCATGCAAAATCACTGAGGAGATACACTGAGGTGAAGTTCTTTTATTTGTTTATTGCGTTGTAGATTTCCTGAGGAAGAGTTCTGCAGATGAAGTGTGTGCAAGACCAGATCTGTTAAAATCAGCTTTCAAAATTCTGAACGCACAGGGCTAAAGAAGTACTTAGCTAAGAAGCAGATAAAAAGTCTCAAAGATCATTCAAAGAAAAAATAAGAAGCTAGTGACTTATGTTGATTCTAAATGTTCAGTAAACTATCAGTAGATCAAAATCATACATGAAATTACTTCACAGGGAACACAGGATCTATAAAAACAGACAAGGAGATATTTTAAATCCCCAGAATCTGAAAGGACAACAAGAAGTGTATCCCTAACTTTTATTTTACAAACAGAATCCAAACTCCAAAACCCTAGAAGGCATCACTTCCCAGCTATAGAATGAGCTGTTAACAAGCTAGTCACTCTGGCTGGGTTTCCTCATTTATTTGGGTATGACACCTATGCTCCCAGTGAAACTGCGTAAATGTGTGTTTTCAAAACAAAGAGCAGTATCACAGAAATCAGTATGCAAACTGTGTTGCTTCAGTATCACTACCAGGCTGCCCTGGATTCCAGTCTTGATGTGTCACAAGAATTTATTCTCTCTGCATAGTGTGTATATTGGGCCTAAATTAGCTGTTGGCATAGGTAGATACTTCACAAGTAGCTAATTTTTACCTTTTGTTTCTCTGTGCTATTAGAAGCATTAAAATCTATGATGTGATGGGGCATAGTTTGCTTTCCTCTCTGCCCACCTATTAGCAGATAAAAAAATGAGCCATTTCTGAGTGTGCTTTTGTTCCTACCATTTCAGAGTTCGTATTGAATACAGAAAACGGAGAAAGGCAAAATACTTTGAGACATAATCTGCTGTTAACTTGAGTAGCATCTTAATTAAGATGCCCTTCCATTAATAGACCTAAACTGGCAAAAGACAGAGAGGCTCTGCAGAGAGTAGGGGGATGTCAGACTTCTGTCCGTACCAGCCAACAGGCAGTCATTAACTCACGAACTATCTGACCTGGGATTCAGGGGTCTTGGGGTCAATGTTTGGCACCGATTTCTGTGCCACCTCACACAAATAATTTAATTGTTACACATTCCTGTTCTGCATCAATAGAATTGACCTGAAGTGTGGAATTTCTCCACACTGGAGAACACATGGTAAGAAAGTACTTATTCTCAAGATACTGAGGTCAGTGTCACCCACAGGCCTTCTCGCTTGATCTTTTTCCTCATTGTTTCTTATAGGCAACAGCAGATAACTTCTCATCCACTCTCAGGTTTTTTTCTGGTTTGGCGGGGGGAATTGCCTTTGTTTGCAGGGGGTGGGTCTGGTCTGTTGGTTGGGTTTTTTTGACTTATACATTGATGCGTTGTTTTCTTTCCATTCTCTTTTACCATCAGTCCTTTCAATGTGTTCTCTAATTGCGTGGTGTGCCCCACTAAGCTGCAACTCAGAATCACTTTCAGCATTCAACTTCCTGCACTTGTGCATACACACTGCAGTGTTTCAATGAAAGCTGCTTCTCCATGCCTGCCTCCCCCCACTGCAGAAGAATTTCTCTATTTCCGTTCTACAGTCTTCCTGACTAAACAGTTTTTCTCTCCCAGCTCAGCTGAACCCCATGCCTACAACCTCAGTCACATTTTTGCCACCTTGCATCCCCTTTTGAAACCTTCTACACCCCTACACTTGGCTTATCTGCACATGTTGACAGCAATTTATTCCAGTGAAAACTGTATGCCTTTCTCCCATTAAATGACCATTTGACCTCCCTGCCCCATCCCAGATTGCCTTACAGTCTTTGTAATTCTTCTGCAAGTGTCATCATCTCCCCTGATTCAGGTGCAAGTTCCTTAGTCGTGCTTCTTCTCTGATCACCTCCAGTTGCCTCAATACCATCCTATTTTTTCCTCAGGCTGCCTTGTATCTGCATATTTTCCCTCCTTTACCCTGACCTTCCTCCTACTATGCTAGAGCTTTTCTCTTCAGAGGACCATCATACTTCAGTCTTTCCTATCTTAATACAAATTGTATATGCACTCTTAGCTTCATGTGCCTTTACAAGTATGTTCTCTATTTTCTTCTCTTTTTCATTTCTGTGTAATTGAAAGTGCTATTTAGAACACTGAAGGTCTACTTTCCCAGTTATATCCTCACTTTTCTTCCCTTCTTGCTCCATCAGACCTCTCCCACTGAACTTACTAAAACCTTTTATCTAGGAAGTGCCCAGCACTGTTACTCAGGGTTCATTCTTCTCGACACCTCAATTACATTCATATCAAGTATCAAACATATCAAACCTTTCTCATGATGGCCCTCATTCTTGGGCAATGATCCCAATAAATATCTGAAATATTATCATGTTTATTGTCTTATCATGCTTCAAATCTTCCTTAAAACTCTCCTTATCAATGAAGGCATTGGCGATCCGACTCCCCTCTGTCATGCTGACCAGCACTGTTTCACATCTTTCCTTGTGTAGATCCATGTTAACTATTAATGTCGCTCATATCGTTCTTGTGACAGTAACTGTCTTTTACTCTGGAGCTGTGTAGCCCATAGCCCAGTCAGGCCTTCCTCCATAATTGCTGCTCTAAGTATGTGGTGGGTTGACCTGGATGCCAGGTGCCCACCAAAGCCACTTTATCACTCCCCTCCTCAGCTGGACAGGGGAGAGAAAATATAACAAAAGGCTCATGGGTCGAGATAAGGACAGGGAGAGATCGCCCACCAATTACCATCATGAGCAAAACAGACTCCACTTGGGGAAATTAATTTATTACCAATCAAATCAGAGTAGGATAATGAGAAATAGAACCAAATCTTAAAACACCTTCCCCCTACCCCTTTCTTCTTCCCAGGCACAACTTCACTCCTGAATTCTCTACCTCCTCCCACTGAGCAGCACAGGCGGATGGGGAATGGGGGTTGCGGTCAGTTCGTCACATGTTGTCTCTGCCGCTCCGTCCTACTCAGGGGCAGGACTCCTCACACTCTTCTCCTGCTCCAATGTGGGGTCCCTCCCATGGGAGACAGTCCTCCATGAACTTCTCCAACGTGAGTCCTTCCCACGGGCTGCAGTTCTTCACGAACTGCTCCAGCGTGGGTCCGTTCCACGGGCTGCAGTCCCTCAGGCACAGACTGCTCCAGCGTGGGTCCCCTGCGGGGTCACAAGTCCTGCCAGCAAACCTGCTCCAGCCTGGGCTC
>JAVKLA010000030.1:22513549-22544092 GCA_034782735.1 Sagittarius serpentarius | reverse complement strand
CTGCAGGGGGAGATCTGCTCCAGCGTGGGCCTCCCTGGGCTGCAGGGGCACAGCCTGCCTCACCGGGGTCTTCCCCATGGGCTGCAGGGGAATCTCTGCTCTGATGCCTGGAGCACCTCCTCCCCCGCCTCCTTCTTCACTGACCTGGAGGTCTGCAGAGTGGTTTCTTTCACATGTTCTCACTCCTCTCTGTCTGAAGTTGCCGTTGTGTACGTTGTTTTCCCCCTTCTTAAACATGTTATCCCAGAGGCGCTACCACTGTTGTTGACGGGCTTGGCCTTGGCCAGCAGTGGGTCCGTCTTGGAGCCGGCTGGCATTGGCTCTATCAGACATAGGGGAAGCTTCTAGCAGCTTCTCACAGAAGCCACCCCTGTGGCCCCCTGGCCTACCAAAACCTTGCCATGCAAACCCAATACAAAGTACTACAGCAATAGTAATAACATTAATAGTAGATAGAATCCTACTGACATTCAGTGCTGTAATTAGCACCTTCAAAAATGCTTATAAATAGTACAGAGAAATTATTGGCAGGGAGGTCAGATGCTTTCTAGGTTGTTTAAAAAACACAAAACAAAATAAAATCCTCTTAATGAGCATGGCTTGAGTCTGATTTTCTTGGATTAAATCGGATTAACCCACTAAACGTCATTCATAGCTTCAGATCCTGATTCAGTTATTTCTTTTCCTGAAGCTAAAAGATGCTTATGTCCTTCTTGTATTGATTCAGCCTTTTTTGCCACTATGACAAACAAGGATTTAAGAGAACAGTTTGGCAAAGAAAGGGTTAGAGGACAGGTGGCAGCTACCTGATATGAGTGTTCAATCATAATCAGCTATGGTGAGCTGACTCTCCTTTTTATACTAATATAAAGGGATGTGGGCTGAACGGTTAAAAAGGAGGAGTCTTTCAGAAGAGGACTCCCAAGAGACAAGGATGGAAATGAGAGTTTCTCTGGAGTGTGGCCAAAGATTTTACTGTGAATATTGGATTATGCAAACTGTTATTTATGTGTGGCAACAGAACAATCAAGACCTCCCTTACATTAACATTTTTCTGCTGTCACATAAAGTTAATAACACTTGTATATCTCTCAAAAGGTATTTAAGTCTTGCATGTATGTGCAGCATCCTCTCCATCCTTACTTTGAAGGGCTTCTTGGAATGTGCTCCACACTTCATCTAGTTTGTCACTACATCATTAAGAAAAAGTGCTCTTTCTGTCTAGCCCAGTAAAACCATTACCAAAACACAGTTGTGTAACTGTATTTCCCATGCAGCTTCTCATCTGAGCCTTGCTGACTCCTAATTGGTTTTGGATACCCCCTGTTTCTTATGCAGCCATCTCCTGTTCTTTTCAGTGGTTGGTGTTTCTAGCAGCTTGTCAACAGGAGCTGTTTATTTCCCAGCTCTCAACTAGTTTGCATCTCTTAACAAGGTAGTCTCACAGACTATCTTAACAGGAGCATCAGGTTCAATTGTGATCATCTCTTCATCAAATTTCTGATTTGCAAAACCCTGACCCAATATGTTTGTATTCATGGAGTTAATCTTCTGTGTCTCCCTGTTATCATCTATTTGTATTTTCAGTGTACATTTTTGCTCTCTAAGGTACAGTAGAACACAAATTTAGGGATGACTGGTGTGTTTGCATGGTTATTTCCAGCTTTCTTCTTTATGGCTATCATTGTGTATTGATTATCAGAACATAATGGTGGGTGGACTTTTGGTAAATTAAAAATTTCTCTGTAGTCCCAGGTCTAAGAGTGACTGGAAGACAAGGGGTATATCGCCCTTGTAACAAGGGAAAGTCAAGGAGAAATTCTCTTTTGAAAGGTTTCCACTATCAAATCTCCCAAGACATATTTTCCTTGCATTTTGCCAGTCAGGCAAATTCTCCCCCAAATTTTTCTGAATCTCGTGGGAGAGTCACTGGGAAACTCAAAGGACTTGAAATTAACCTCACCTAGGGGGCTTAAGTATCCCTCCTGGCCTTTCATATCCACCTGGTTTTGCTTTCAGGAAGGGTACAGGCAGAAGACATCTTCTCTTGTAAGAAAGGACTGATACATTTGTACCCTTATATGTGCGTTCTTCTGGTGGCCTGCGGTTCGCACATACGCTTTGTTCCCTCAGTATAGGGAAGCTGTAGCTTTCAGCATGCTTTGCTGCCAACTAGAGCCCTCCAATAAAGGCTTTGCCTTATCCATGCATCCTTCAAAAATATGGGCTTTGAGCTAAAAGGCAAAAGGATAACCACAGTTATATAAGTAGTCACTAAAAAAAACCCTCGAATTTCTACAAAGCATTTTCTGCAGAGAAGACTGTGACCCAAGGTTTATAGTATTTCTTGGTATGAAATTTTTGAAATTTGTAAGGTCATATCAACATGAAGTGGTGCAAATGTGAAGACCTGACAGAAGGAAGGGTGCCATTTCTATGCAGAGCATCTTGCTACCAAGACAGGACTATCTAGGGATTTACAGTTCTTCATACAGTAAAAATGCACTTCAGTCTCTAATACGCATTGTTGGGTCTCCGTCTCTAATGAACAATACCTTCAGGCAATGTTTAATTGGGTAGTACAGTAATTTTGTGATCAAGGTATAAATCCATTACAGACTAGATTGCGACTGACAAACTCAGTTCACCTATGACCTAAACTGAACATGAACTCAACTCTTCTCAGGTAGGAAGTATAAAATCGTTTTCAGCTCATTGCCAAGGGATTTAGAATGCACGTTTTTAGTGGTTTAATCTGGGATTTAAACCTGAAACCAGTTACTTGAAGAGCTGGCCAAACCGAAGATACACAGATAAAGCCTACATTTTTTTCAAAATGGGATCACTTCACAGGATTTTAATGTTACCAAAGTAGTGCTTTTGATGGGGAAAGACAAAATGCTTAATTTTTCTTTTAGCATTGGAATACATGGATGCAATATTTATCAGAAATATGTCTGTATGCTATGTTCAATGTGGCTATACATTAAAATTATGGAAGCTAAATAAATATTACAGTCCTCCCAACAATTTTGGTTTTGTATGTTTCACTGGTGATGACAAATTTGGCACAGTTTTAAAAGATACTTTCCATAAAATGGAATACAGACAGCCCTAATGGCAGATGTTCATCAAGACCTTTTTTAAAACAGATCCCTAAAAATTTGCCACAAGTGGAGAGTCCAGCTGGAAGGGAAGAGAATGGCTATCTCAGACATTTTAGTAAGTTGAA
The DNA here is from genome assembly GCA_034782735.1 of Sagittarius serpentarius. Taxonomy (NCBI): domain Eukaryota; kingdom Metazoa; phylum Chordata; class Aves; order Accipitriformes; family Sagittariidae; genus Sagittarius; species Sagittarius serpentarius. Next base: position 22,540,860 of record JAVKLA010000030.1, on the reverse strand, counting down.
ATTGAGCAAAGCAAAAATTACATTTATTCTGTGCAATTAATAACTTTTAATAATCATTAAAATTGTCTCTCCTCAACAGAAATGAAGGACTTGCTAGCTTCATGCCTGGGTGATCAAAGACATTTCAAGAATATTTCACTGATATTCTGTAAGTTTATTGTCTTAATAGATATTCCTATTGATCACTGTTTGCTTTACATTTTTTCACTATGTATTTAAAATTGACACATATTTGAATACTTACCATTATATGGTCAGCAGAGCTATTCATTTAATAGGTCAAATAATCATTATCTTTCACTAGGATGCTGGGGTTTAATTCATTTAACGTTTTAATCTTCCATCAGTTTTTCCTTTAAGAGGATTTCAGTGCATATACAGGATTTGTATAAATCTGTGCAGTAAATTTATTCTTTTAACAGTTTTATTCTTTCATCAGAAATTCATTTAAATGGATTCTACTATATATCACATTCCCTGCCAGTGTGGCTTCAGGTCAGGCTGTAATTGATGCAAAAGCAATGAGGTATTAAAAGAGAAAGGAAATATCTGAAATTGGAAATGGTTCAAAAAGTGTGCCATTGTAAGGCCATGACATTCTTCAGATATGATGGAGGTGGGGGGGGTGGACCACTAACAAACCATTTTGGTCCAAAGCCTGGTATAGTTGCTAATTTCAGGTTTTACTAAAGTCAGAATCTGTGCTAAGAGGACGGTTGCCTTTAAAGCTTGAAGGGGCATGTCAACCCAAGGATCACCTATCAGTGTATAAACATCGTTCCCTCTATTGTCATAAATAAGTCTAGAAGTATCAAAACAGAAAAATGTAGAGAAAATGCTTTCTTTTTTCCGTTTGTTCATATGATGCATTTGATATAGCTTTTTTGTTTTGATGATGTAGGTTGCTCTGTTGGTATGGAATACACAGAGCAGTAACTGTAATACATGCCTTTTTCCAAGTTTTAAGGTAGATTGGTAATGACAAAGAATAACAGAAAAGAAAGAAGCTAAAACTACTAAGGGATTTCATGTATTTGTGCATGGACAGAGAGAAAGGAAGTACAGGAAAAAGGAGAATGATGTGGATAATGTAAATATGCTAAGATTTCCTACATACCAAAAGAAAGTAAGAAAAATTTAATATCTGTATGTCATCTACTACCATTTATGCAGCAAAAAGACATACTTTTTAAAATATGAAGCAAAGTTAATTTAACTGTGACCTTCTGATGAGATAGCTAAGGTGTTCCACTGCAGAACTAGATGTGTGAGTTCATACCTTGTTCCAGAGTCAGCCCCAAAGCTGTTGCTAACCTTACTGACAATAGCTTCTTAGTCATGTGCATGGGGAAGTCGAAGTCAAATTCAATCAGAAATGCAGCTCGCTTATACGATACCTTCAGTGCTATTCGCTGCAGAAGCTGATGTAACTTTACTCCTCTAGAAAAAAAAGGGTCCAGGACATATGGGGTAGCCTATGGCTCTCTAATAGTATTGGTGCATTCAAACAGTTAACTTGCATGCCCGCAAAGCAAATAGAAGAAGAAAATAACATTTTAAAACCGACAATACACAGAAAACTAAAAAATTAAATAAAACAAAAATTTTTTAAAAGATTGCAAAGTAGCTGAGGAATATTAAGAAAACCTGAGGAAATGTGCTGGGGGCTAGAGTCTATAAGAATATTTGTGTGTGTGTGTGTAAGAAAGACTACGTGTCTTTATGCAGTTGTGTCATCAATTTTAATGGAAAAATTTCCAATAAAACCAATTTATGATTACGTCTCTATTTTTTTAAGGAAAAAACATAAACCCAGATCCTTTGTTTCATTTTAAGTGTATGGCCCATACAGTATATCCTTCTCAATTTTAAAATTGTGCTTTTGCTAGAATTGCCAATGGTTGGAAGGAAGTTTGGAATATACGTAGGGTTTCAATGCTGCTGAGGAATGGTTGGTTAGATCGATGAAGAAAGATATAATGAAGGGTCTCTTGAACATGTACTGTGCTTCTTATTTTAATTCAGCAAATAATTAGCTATAAATTTAATGATTTACATGAAAATAAAAATGTCATCTTACTTGGCAATTACAATAGTTACACATACTTTTCTTTGATTTTCATAGAGACCTTTTAGATGGTATTGTGTAGAGTAAGAGATAGAAAGCAGAGTCCTGGAGTAAGGCTTAGCCCAAGCCTAAACTTAGTGGAGAGGTTATGAGAGAGACCAAGTCCAGTGCTGGAGTAGGGCTGCAAAGGGGTTGCCAAGGAAAGTGGTGGGCTACAGAATGAGTATTCTACTGAACAATTTTTCACCTGAACTGTGGCTGGGGATCCTTGGGTAAGGTTCACCCCACCCCTTGTGTTGAAGCCACAGTTAGGTGAGAGAGAAACCCAAGAGCTCCCATTGGAGCAGGGTAGGAAAAGGGCTCCCAAAAGAAGGGGTGGGCTACAGAAAGACTTCTTTGCTGGCTGCACTTTCATATGGATGGTGCCTGGGAGTCCTGATCTAAGGCTGAGCCCTCTATTATGGTGAGCATTAGGGTTAGAAGAGAGCCAAAATCTAGAGCCACTTTTGGAGTGGAGCAGCAAAGGACTACCAAAGAAGTAGAAGACTACAAAAAGACTAACTCCCTGACAACTTTTTCATCTAGACCCTGCCTGGGGATCCTCACCTGAGGCTCAGCCAAGGTCAAGACATAGAGTTGGAGGTAGACAGGGTGAGAGTTAGGAGGGAGAGAAAGACTAGAGCTCCTGGTAGAAGTGGGACTGGAAAGGGTCTGCCAAGGAAAGTGGTGGGCTACAGGAAGATTTCTCCCCTGAATGTTTTTTCATTAGGGCTGTTCCTGGGGGTCAAGGGGTAAGATTCAGACCACCCTTAGTGTTGGAGATGGTTTTAGAGTTAGGAAAGATACAAAGCCTAGATTTTCTTTTGGACTGTGTCTGCAAAGGAGCTTCCAAGGGAAGTGGGAGGTTGTGAAAGGATTATTACCCTGACAACTTTATCATCCAGGCCATGCCGGGGAATCCTGGTGTAAGGCCAAACTCTCTGTGGTGCTTAGAATCAGGGTTAGGCTTATGAGAGATAAAATGCAGAGCTCTTGTTGGAGCTGGCTGGAAAGGGACTGTCAAGAGAAGATGCGGGCTACAAAAATATTACTTGCCTGACAACTTTTTCAGCTGGACCATGCCTGAGGGTCCTGGGGTAAGGCCGAGCTCTCTGTGACAGTTATTGTCAGGGTAATTGTCAAGGTGCAGAGAGAGACAAAGCCTGGAGCTCCAGATAGAGTGGGGTTGGAAGTGGTCTGCCAATAGATGTGGTGGGCTAGAAAAACATTACTTAACTGTTGTTTTTTAATTTGGGCTTTGGCCAGAGGTCTTGAGGCAAGCATGAATTTTCTAAAATGCTTTGCATTTGGTGCCAGGAGAGAGACAAAGGCTAGTGGGGTTGCAAAGTAGCTGCCAAGGGAGGTCGTGGGCTACAAAAACCTTACGCCCCTGTCTTTTTAGTTCTGTCCATGACCAAGGTTGCCAGGTCAGTGCTGAGCAAAGCCCAGCCCTGAAGTTTAGGGTTAAGGTTAGCATTAGGATAGAGACAAAGCCTAGGACTCTTGTTGGAGTCACACTGCAAAGGGGCTGCCAAAGGGGGTGGTGGGCTGTAAGAGTATTAATCTCTTGATTTTTTTTATCTGGCCATGTACAGGAGATCCTTAACTAAGGTTCAGCAAAGGCCAAGCAATAAGGCTGAGGTCAGGGATGGGTTTAAGTTTAAGGCTGGGTTTAGAGACAAAACCTAGAGCACCCGGAATGGATGTGCAGAAGCTATATGAGGGAATGAGGTAGACTGCAAAAAGATTGCTACCCTGATTACTTTTTAATCTGTGCCATGTCTGGGCGTCTTGGACTAGTGCCAAGCTAAGGCCAAGCTAAACTGTTGGGGTTACGGTTAGTTTTAGAGAGAGGCAGAATCTTGTTCTCCTGTTGCAAACTGGCTGCAAAGGAGCTACCAAGGACAGTGGTGGGTGAGCACCATGATGCTGGGTAGCTTTGGGGTTAGGTTAGGAGAGTGACAAAGCATTGAGCTTTCACCGGAGTGTGACTGCAAAGGGAATGCTGAGGGTAGGATTAGGCTGCTAAATATTTCTCTCTTGATGCCATTTTCATCTGGGCCATGGCTGGTATCCTGGGTTAAAGCTCAGCTCAGCCTTCACTTTAGAGTTAGTGTTAGAGTTAGGAGAGAGACAAAGCCTGTATTCCCCATTGGAGTATGGCTGCAGAGAAGTTGCTAAGGAAAGGGTTAGGCTGCCAAAATATTTCTTTTCTGGGCCACTGCTGTTCATCCTTAGCTGAAGCTTAGTTCATGTCCACCATTAGGATTAGCATTATAATTAGGCAAAGGGTTAGGAGAGAGACACATCTTGGGACTCTGGGTGGAGTGAGGCTGTATGGGGGCTGCCAAAGGAAGGGGTAGGCTACAAAACTATTTCTTCTGTAATAACTTTTCATCTCAACCATAGCTTGGGGTCCCAGGCTACAGCTCAGAGCACAACACATTCTAGGCTTATGGTTAAAAGTACAGTGAAGATTAGGTTTAGTGTTAGGAGAGAGACAGTGCCTAGATGTCCAGCTGTAGTGGAGCTGCAAATATGCTGGCAAGAGGAGCAGTATCCTGCAGAACAGTTTCTCTCCTGACAGCTTTTTTAGTGGGTGATGGTTTCTGAGCGCGGGCCAAGTCTCAGCCCATCCTGGTGGTTAGGGTTAAGGTTAGGAGAGAGACAGTTTGCACTTTCTTTACTTAACTTGATAATAGGTTTTCATTTTCCTTTCTAAGAGAGCTCTGTATTTACAGGATATCCTTCCATCACATTTTAAGTTACACCTTTAGACTGGTGTGAGGGCCCTGTATGTCAGGGAGTTAGTTCCTTCAGCTTGCTGCAGTCAATTTACTTTTGACAACCAAGAAATTTTATTTTTATAATGAGGTGTAAATCACAGGAAAGGGTTGTCTGTAATGGACTTCAGCAGAGTTAGGAGCAAGAGTGCAGTAGTTCATATCAACAGGATTTTATAATAGAAAGCTGCACAGTAAAGGACATACTTTTCATGGAGAAGGAGAATTTAGAGAAATTTTGGACAGCTAGGTAATAGTTACACAGCTTGGAGGTTTAAAAGCTGTTGTTGTCTTGTTATGGTCCATTGTTGTTTTGGTGTGGTACTTGGTTTGATATATAAGAATACCACTGAGCCAGGAAGCTGGCTGAAAACAGAAAGATGGGGTGAAGTGCAGCATGCATGAAACAGCTGCAGTATGTCTCACTGCTCAGTACACTGAGCTGCATGTTTGTTAAATTGAATTATACCTTTAAATTAATTCAACTGAATGTGAGATGAATGAATTATAAATAATTCTTCATGAGGCTATAAATATGGCTTGATAGAACCTACCACCACAAATAGGAAAAGCCTATAAAAATGTATTTGCATGTTTACATATCACTCCCCTGTGGTGGATTAGCAAGCAGAAAGAAGTCTAAAACCACAGGGGGAAGGTTTAAATAGGATGATGCAGACATTAGTGAATGATTAACAGTAATTTCACAAAGGTGGAGGGTAAGCTGCTCATTTTGCAGAATCTCACAAATGTGTTTTGAACGATTAACTACATTTGCTCGGCAAAAGTTTAATTAAAGCCGCCACCAATTAACCACAGTTATTTAACTCAGTGTATAGACTGGCTATACTCACTGTGTGGAAAGCACAGCATTAACCAACATGAAGGTGTTCAGTGGTTCTTGGGCCTGTCAGGGCTAGCTACCCCTTTGACACCTCATCTCCAAAGAACTAAGGGAGTCACTCAGAGAACACTACACAGTTCTTCTGAAAGCCCTCTGGTAGCCTCTGACAGAGTCTTCTTAATAGAGTGCATATACATACACAGCGTACATACACAGCCAGCTCTGTGGGCCAATGCATGAGTGAATAGGGTCAAATCCCTGTCCCCTTTGGTGAAATGATGGATGCTGCTTTCAACACGCCTGACATCTCTGCAAAGCTGCAAAAACCAGACTCGGTCTTGTGTCTGCAAGTGAACTGAAAGCAGGGAAGGAATGGAGCTCTTTTGTATCCTCCTTTGCTCCTGCTTCCCCTAACACCCCTGTCTTTCCTTTCCTTCTTCTTGCTGTTGTTCTTTATTGAGCCTGAATGTAACCTGTCTCTGGCTGGTTACACTAATATTTTCAAATGCTGCTTACTGTCTTTTACAGGTAATACTGTACAGTTGGACACACTCATGAGAACAAGTGACATCTGTGTCATTTAATTGCTTTTTTTTGCTTGTCAGAGGGAGTAAAAAGACTAGTACCTTTCACAATAACTTACGATTAGAGCTGATTAGGAAATAAGTATTTCCTGGAAAGCATTTTGAGAGGAAGCACAAATTTTCCTTTAAAAAAAGAACAAAGAATTCTTTTCATAGTTTTAACAATACTTTCTTACCTGTCATTTTACTCGATTGTTAAACATTCTCCCAGCTTTTCATGTCATACATTCTGGTTTCACAATGAGACTCTGGTTGTCTGTATCCCAAGCTCCAGTGAAGAGGTGTTGATTGTCAGCTAATGGTAGGCCACGTATATCTCTCTGATGGCTACTGAATGCAGCTCCATCTTCTAAAGAGTTCCATGAATGTTGTTAAAAAATTAGTAGGAAATACAGTACACTTGCATGGTAGACATAGTGACACATAAGTTAAACACTGTTTATTATTAATGTTATTTACTATTAAGAAGACCCCTACATCCCAGTCTGGATTTCTGTGGCTTCACAAGACTTGACAAAGATGTCTTACGGAAACAGATCCTCCTGTGACTGAACACCCTGCTGCTTTTATGCCTAAATCATGCAGTTTATTTATGTTCCATCTATTGGCTTGGTGGTCCACAATATACTTTGAATGTACTTTGAATACTTATTATCTTGGATATACTTCGTATTTTATTTACATCCTCCCTATATTATGATGTTTGCAGTCATAGTGCTATGCAAGCAGAAACTTCGCATGTCTCAAAAAATCCCAGCATTACTTCATCAGCAGTTTGTATGAATGCTCAGTTCCAAAATATCTGTTACTTTGTTTACAAAGATTTCCAACCTAATACACAAATTCACTAAAAGGCTAACTTTACTGTTCCATTAAAAAAACCACGTGTCTTGCTCTATATTTGTATCCAAGGCCTAAACTCATACCAAGTATTGTATTTCTATTCTTTTATCAACCAGTTATAAAAACTAGCTAATTTTTAGCTAGCCATTTCAAAATCCTGCTTGCTTTCTGTTTTTATACTTCTAAATCATTATTGCATACAGCAGTTCAATAAACAACACATAGTCAAGTAGTATCATAGCCACAAAAAGTAAAAAAAAAAAAAAAAAGCCAGGACTGGAAACCATGAATTATCTTTGGATCAGGTTATTAAGAGTGTTCATATCAATCTGCTTACATGCTTTGTTTGTCCTAATAGCACTTTGAATATTCATAAATAATTAGTTCCTCTTCTATCAGTGTCTTAAATAAAGGACTAATGATGTCAAGACAGCTTGCTTTGGCAATTATGAAACATACTGTGATCTACCTGTAACTGATTGTAGGGGTAGCTGGAGGAATATATTTTTTAGATTGTTTCATTTTCTGTTGTAAGAAAATATGTAAACCTTGGATGGAAGGCTTTAGCAGTTCCTCTACTTCAAGCAAGCCTCTACAATGTGTCATGCCCTTGAGGAGCATCCATTGTTTGATTTTATGAAATGATGTTCAGGTTAAACTGCAGAAGAGTAGCCAGGTCCTCCTCCTCCTCCTCCTTTTTTTGTTTCCCCTTCCTGTTCTTCAGAGTCCCCGGGGGTGCAGGGGGAGCCAAACGTGGTCTGGGGAGCCAGCCTGTGCGGGAGGCAGAGCCCCGCAGGCTGCCATCCGCATTCCCAGGGAAGGCATTGGGACAGGGGTGAGGAGGGAAGCGGGGGGGTGGAAACAGGCTGTTGCCAGCAGTTCCTCCTGTTCTCCGACCTTCTCTGGCTCAAGGTATCTCATTCTCTTGCCTCTTGAGGCATCAGCTTTGAAGTGAGCTTTCCTTACCTCCCGGAGGCAGGGTTTAGACCCCCTCTCTGCTTCTCCTACATGATCCCTTGGATTACTGTCAATATTGATAACATCACACTAGGTATCCAAAGGGGCAAACTTAAGACCACATGAACACCTTATATTCATGTATTTCTATTTTTTCAAGAGCTTTCTGAAACTTCCATCTTTACAGTAGCATAGCTGTGCCACTTCATTATTCTTTCAACAATATGCAACTATAATTTAGCCACGATGGCTAGCTTTCCATTGCTACCAACCTGTCTTCAACCCCATGTGTCACTTCTCCCGCTGGTAAGCACAAACCCAGGTTTACCTGCTGAGGTTCCCTTTGCTCACCACCCACCCCACACGACACTGGAGGGGCAAATGCACTTGGTAGGGTGGTGAAGATGGGACCCTCTTCCTTAGCAATCCCAGCAGCCAGCATGTGGCAATGAAGACCTAGAGAAAATAAAATGAACAGGAGTAGTTTCTTATTGGCATAAGCAGCGTGAAGCAGCTCTGTTTCAATGTCAGCAGGCTATCTTCTGCAGAGCTGGGTTACCTGCCCCCACAGAAAAATCCACAGACCATTTTTCTCCATCCTGAATGCAGGACATTCAACTCAGGTTTGACAATTCGGTAGTCTTAGAAGCAATTGTCAAGTCTCAGAGAAAGTGCTAGATTGCCATAATCTGATTGTGAGGTGACAGGCGTTTGCTTAGCTGGGTTTAGGTCATCAGGTGGGATGGGCTATATTCTTCAGGTTAGTCCCAGGACATAAGATAGGTAGTGAGATGTCATTTTGAAATTCAAAGTAACAAAGGCTTACAGAGGAACTCTTTCTCTGGCAGAGTGTTTTGATTATTTGTGGCTGTCTGTCTTAGGTGCCGCACTGTGGCTGCAGATTCTTCAAAGTATCTGCTGCTTCCTTTAAGTATAATCTAAGTTTTGTGAAGTTTAACATTAACCAGCTGTTCCACAACCGTATGGTGACCTGAGCAACACACTGGACTGACTGGATTTCTGTGGTATTATTGAATGTAAGTTTTTATGTGGATGCAGAAAAATGCAATGTAGAGAAGTTTATTAAATCAGTCTCTCTCTCTCTCTGTATTCACTTCTACTCTTGGAGCAGCTGTTTATGTTCAATCTCTGAACTGAGTCAATCAATTTACTCCAATAGATACTAAATCAGTCCCTTTATCCATAACGATAAGACAGCAGCAAAATGCACATCTGATAAAATGTGGAGAAATCCAACACAAAACTTAAGCTTCCCTCACAGAGAAAGAAATGAGCCCTAACCATGACTGAACAGGTTAATGGCGAAACTGTACCAAGTAAATTCATTCTGCAGTATATGAAAGCAGAATCAAAGACGTTAGGCATAGGCAATACCATATTTAAGGTACAATAAAAAGAGTGCCTCAAGCCATATTTGTCAGCAACTATTCCTGCATAAAGAGTGTCTTATAATTAACAAAAGATTACAATTGAATTAAATCTTAACACTTTGCATTGCAGATTTTCTGTAAACAAAGTGATTAGCTTGGCTTAACTCTGTCTTCCAAGCAACCTTTATGAAAGGACTACTTCACTGAAAACTACCATCCGTCTCTTAGACTCAGTAGTTTTATTTGACCTGGCTTCCTTAAACTTCTGACTTTTTTTACAAAGATTAAAAAATACACTGTGGAATAAAATTATCTCAGCTTTGAAAATATGAAATTGCATCTGAAGCAGTGCTTCAGTATGTAGTAATCTACTATGGTAGCTCTAAAGCACAGATGGGAGAGTATAGAAAGAGGATTAAACTGCTTTCCATATCCTAAACTTTATCAGGGATAACACAGAAAACTGTGTCATTCATTACTGCCTGGGGAATTCTTAAGTGTTAACAATTTATCTCACTGATACATTAGAAAAGCTAGGAAGTATTTTTTTTTTTCATTAGCAATAACAGACTGCAACTAAAATGAAAGTCCAAGTTGCGCTGCAAGAGTTTCATTCACATGCCAAACAGAGGAAATTAATTGTTTCACCTGGAAATATCGATCATAGTACATCTAAGCAAAAATCTAAGTGCATGGACCCAAGAAATGCACGGCTGAAAAACTTATTTTCCTCAGTCTTTATTTCTAAAAAGGCTATTTTTGCTGCATAACAAATAAAGAATAATGAGACACTATTAGTGATACTTTATGTCATGCAAGGTTTTTGTTGATACACTGTGCTTCACATCACAAAACCGAAATGGGTTAGGATTAAGTTCAGAACCTATTAAAATCAAAAGAAATACCCTCATTAACATTTAGCAGACTTTGGATCAAGCCTATACAAAGATTCAGCTGATAATACCAATACATGCAAGAGATTACAACCAAAGTCTCATTATCCCTTGTAATTATGTGCCCCTCATGTTTGTTTTCACTTGTATGCTTTGGTATTTTTTCTAGACACTTCTGTTTAAGCTGTGCACTTAGATTTAGCAGAGCTTTATGACTGCATTAATTTTTCAGATTTCTGAGTTTCTACAAATCCAAAGTTATAATTCTCAAGTGGCAAGTTTACTGTGATGTTCTGTAAAACAGATGACATCTCAGAGTTCTTGTTCAGTGTGTTAATAAACCCATTAATATAACAGGGATTTTAATAAGAAAGAGAGAAGCAGATCTATACTTGCAGGTTTCCTAGACATTATTTTAAACCAGTTTATGGAATCCAGTATTTATATATACATATATACTTCTCCGCATCAAGAGTATACATTTCATCCTGAAAGTGGTAAGTTGATTTAAAAATTTTCCATAAGATTTCTCTGTCAAATTCAGCAGGACTTCTGCGTGAAAGCCTGGACATCTCATAGACAGCTACACTGAATCTCTCCGTTATGTGTATTTTTGTCCCAGTTTCCACTGCAAATGTTTGCTACGCATCTGTTTCTCATCTCCTAGCTTTTGTTCTATTCATCTTTGCTCCCATTGGCTTTTTGTAGGCTGGACTCTAGCTTATCTTCTGCTACTAAGATTAATATAAAATCAACAAGTAACACACAAGGATACCTTTTGAAAATGGGAAAACATCTCTGGAGTACTTGAGACCACATAAGCAGACATACTGCTCAGTAAACTGAGATGTTTGGACAAGAACGGATGAGTATCCCATCTCCAACAGTGACTGAAATTGTTATTAGTCATATTCAGAAAAATAATTCCAGACCTCATATTGCTTTTTTTCTTTTTCACTATCTAATCCCTTAATAATACATTATTCCTCAGTTGCTGTATATGAAATAAATAGTATGTCGTCTTTAGGTGAGTGTAAACTGACACCCAGCAAAGCTATGGTTGTGGCTAACACCACTCGTAGTAGCAGTAAGAATTTCCAGTTCTGGGCTAGGACATATACATACACATTTATCTTCTCCAATTCAATTTTCACATAGTGTCATAATTTTCTCTTAAATAAGATTCCGCATATCCACTCAATCCAAATGGGTTTTTACAGCAAGGTGGTGTTGACAAAACAGTCTGACTTCCCTGTGGTTAATACTACACACAGCAGCAAGCTACTAGTAATCAGCTCATTGCATTTGGCTTTCCCACTGCCTATATGAAATGGCTCCTTTCTCACCCTGACAGTTTCTCTCCTGTAAGTTCCCAGAGACTGGAGGAAGGAGGTAAGCAATGAGCAGGGGGAGCTGACAGAGCAAGAAGATGCATTGCCATCCTTTGTCCCTCCAGAGGTGACGCATTAGAGATAATAAAGAAAATTAGAGACTGGCAATTGTACTACAGGTACTGCACAGTTCACAAACTGGTTGGAGAATTAAACTGTTTCCGGTTCTGTTCTGAGGGCAAGCAAGCATCTTTGCTGGGTGCTCAGGACACAAATCTACAACTCTGGAATGTGGTTCAGATTTCTGTCTTCTGCAAACTTCTTGCCTGAGGACCTATATAGCCAGACCTCCAAAACATTTTACTTGCTGCAACATTTTCTTTTCTGCTGCAGTGAACTAAATGAATATTTAATGGTTATTGAAGCTGGGCCTGGGGAATCCAATTGTGTTCCCTGTCAAGTGACTTCTCTAGCAACCAGGCCAGCGAGTCAAGTGCAAACATATGCACACACACACCCCCCCCGCCCTTAGCTCAACTGGTGTATAATTAGTCTGTATAAAGTAGAACAGCCAATTCAAGATTCTGGAGAAGGAGAAATTGTCTCAGCTGGTGGGTGAAGAAATCACACAGAAGACAAAAACAGAACCACAAAGAGAATTTGAAGCCTAACTCCCCTAGTGCGAAGGGATGCTGCAATTGCTGGGTTGCGATCAGTGGGCTGCTGGGTAAGAGGCAGCAGGAGGGGCAAGTCCTATCCACTCCTTTACCCTTATTCTCTACAAAATTATGTATTCATGTTATGATTTAACTTAAATGTAGGGTAGCTGTCTAGCTGCTCTGTAGGGTCAAGGATTGTGCAGTATCTGGATTTCTTCCCAGACAGACTTTACTTTTCTAAGTACCTTTAAGAACCTGAAGAGTGAGGGAGCAACTTAAACTACAGATTTGAAAATCAGCATTTTATGTTCAGACATCCCATCATCAGTGACCGAGAGATGACATGTATATGATTATGCTTTTTAGTGATCCAGACAATAGGCTCAGCTGTGTGATAACATGGGGATAATACCACTTTTCCTGTCATAGGGATTTTCAAAGGATAACTGTGCTAAAGATGGTTATGTTTTAGATCTGATAACAACGGTACCATGTGAGTGCCTACGATGAAGGTGGGAATGTATGTCTGGCAGAGTGATCTTTACACACTATACTGGGCAAAACTGCTTCTAGCAGTTTGTAGCACTAAACCAATATGTGTGTGATTCACTAAGCTATTCCTGATGGACATTTGGAGCTTATTCGTGGATGTTACTTTCTGCATACAGCAGTGTTTTCTTTTGTTGTTATTAAGGTAACAGGTTGTTGAACCACATCTGGATTCAATCGAGTTAGAGTAAATCTTGGCTGTTCCGTGGTTAGCTAGGGTAAAAAGGTCATCTATTTCACTGAATCCTACTTTGAAGAATTTGAGTGAAATAAGAGCAGGGGGAGCCACAGGGGGATGGGTCACTCTTTGATGCACAAGTCTTTGAACTGTAACTGTATCTATTGTCTGCACCCTTTTTGCAGATCTCTGGATGCCAGTCTTCTTCAAGAACTGTCCTGATTGTTCCTTTTTCTCATAAGTTAAAAGAAATTAGGCTATTCAGGTAGAAGTTCCTATGCAAATACAGAAATACTGCTGTGCAGTTTCCCCTCTGTCTCCCCTCTCAATCTGCCTACAATTCATTAGGATGATATTCTCCTGTTGAAAGACTCTGTTCTACCTAAAGCAGAACAACACTGAAATTTCCTCAACAGTGGGTTTATTTTGTGGGTTTTTTTGTTTCTCACTACTGTTTTTTTTCATGTATGTCCCAGTTTTTAAGTTATCCATCATAGGCTTTTGGTGAGTTGCCTGAGGTAATCATGTTCTGCTAAATCAGGGCAGGGGGGTGAGAAAGGTTACCTACTCAACTAAAGTTTCAGGAACTGCCAGCTCCAAGCATCTTGTTTATCTAGGATGGATTTAAATGACTGATAATATCCAGTTACTAGCTCTGAGACAGTTTGGCAGTCTGAGGTACCATGAGAACTCAGCTACAGCAAGCGAAGCTGTTCTCCACAGAAATGAGTATGTGCTGGTATGCTGCCAAGGTTATTCTAGGGCTGCAGATGGCATCTACAGTTCCCACTGTATAAGCCTGGGTTTAAGGCGACTGGTGCAGACAGTGTGTAGCTGATGCAATTTTTTACCAGCATGTGATAATCAAATTTTAATTTTGTTTTCCCTAAATATTTTAGAACACACTGATATACTATGTGTTGTTCCTGCAACATGTCCTGACAGCAGTGTACTGACTTCTTCCCCTTAACATCAGCCTCTTCCACTTATTTGATTACCTTAATAAAAGCCAGTATCAGTGGGTACAGACGGAGCAGATTTTGCAGGTACATAAAAGCATGAGTTGCAACTGGGCAATGAGGACTGCCACTTTTTTTAAAGGGGCCCTAGGAAGCAAATACAGTTCGTCTCTCACATGGCATGGCATGTTTGTAGAAGTGAAGAAAAGTGCTATAACACATGGAGAGGCAGTAAGTATAGCAGGGTCGTGGATAGTCTCAAACGAGGACACTCCAAGCTGGAGGCTCTGCAATCACATGCACAGGGATGTAAACAGCTCCAATTGCCACTGCCTGGGTTGATGTATCCTTGCCTCTAAAAAATAACACTGTCGCAAAAATTAGCTACACGGGTGTAACTGTCTGGTGACACTGACATAACTCAGGTGAAAAATATAAAGCTTTGCTAATCTTTACCAACTAAGGGTCTATCCGGAGTAACTTCCAAAGAATATAGAGGATCTGTCCAAACAGCGTGGAGCTGTTCAGCTATGTGAAACAGCAAGGTGGGAAGAAGTGCTCTGTGTAACAGCATGTATTTCTTGCTGCAACATGAACTAATTTATGTGGTTGATTCCAGCTCATGGGTATATTTGCAGCCCTGAAGTGTTTCGCCACTGTCTTTTGGGCAAATTTTGTACTTCCTGGATGCATTGGTACTCAGACTTCAGAACTGGTCCAGAACATTAGGTTTTATCACTATATTTTACTAAGTACAGATTGAAACCTAAGTTGCAGAGTGTTAGAGAAAAGCTTTATTTAACACAACAGCAACTGTATAACCTTTAATGTGTAACTGCTATGGATTGCTGGTCTTCTCTGGTTCATAAAAGAATTGCTTTTTTATCAGGAAGATGGTTTTAAAAAGCTACCAAGTCTATCTTAGAATTAGTGTGGTCAAAATGTTGTGCTTGTACAGCAGAATTTATTTGGAATGATTTACAAAATAACAGGCTACAGGCAGCAGGTACATATCTAAATCAGCGAAGGGTCCATAAGATATATGAAAACTGAATGGGAAATTTCTGAGTCCCTAGTTTTGATTTCTGAAAAGGTGAGACTCACACAAACCTGGTAAGAAAACTAAAACACAAGCCAGGAGCTCACCAATGCAATTGTTAGGCTTTAGTTTTTCTATTCAAATGCTAGTGTGGCTTTGCTGTCTTCCAGTGAGTTACTCCTGATTTGTATTAGAGTGAGAGCAGAGACAGGACCCAAGAGTCTCAGTGTAGACTCCTGAAGGACAGAAGAATATTTCTAATCTGGTGTTCTGTCTACAAATACAGGCAGATGCAAGTCTGCATTGGCTGGCTGGGAACCAGCTCCAGCCCAGAAAACTGCAGATAAGATGGTGGTGCGGACAAAGTGGTACATTCTGCTCAGAGGCTACTCATGTAGCTGTGGGGGACTGTGTGAACCAGCTGGCTCTTTTTGTTTCACTTGGAGCCTGGTGCTGTCAGCAGCCGTCGGTGGGTACATCCCGGAGGTAAGGCCGTGCGTGGGGACAGGGTTGGGTGCCTACGGCCAGAGGCAGTGTGCGCAAGTTACGTTGGAAAGACTGTCCTCAGGCTGTATCCAGTTGAGCGTATAAATTGGTAGAGGAACTCTGAGTTAAGTTGCCAGAAGTGCTCAGATCGATAGATGGATTCCTTTTGCCTTCATTTAGCTTTGGATCAGGCTCTGAAGGAAGAAATAGATGACTAACGTCTTTAACCTTAACTCTCATAGGCAAAAGTGGAGAGGCAATCTTTCTTCCAGAGTGGATTGGAAAAACTCTGCTGGCCTTTTGAAGGTCTGTTCTTAAATGCTCATGCAAGGCCTGGGTGGCTACAAACTTAGAGGGCAGTGTTGATTGTTTGGAGCTGTTTCAAAAAGGGTGTGCTTAATAAGACTGTCATCTTGATATTAAAAGAAAGCCATCAAACTAAAAGGGAAGTGGGGTGATGGGAAGCTAAATGTTTGCAAAACAGGCTGGTTCTTTGAATTTCCCAATCCATTACATAACAAAAATGCATGAACTGTGTGATTAAGAATACTAAGCAGTAAGTACAGAAATCAATTCTGTTTAGTGAGGATTCAAATCCCCTTGAAGCTTTAAAATGTTTTTTAAAGTCTAAGGAGGTGGGGGGGTGACATCTTTTCTATAAATGCATGGAATTACTAAGCACAGGGGATTTATTTAACCAGGAAACTTACATTATTGAGATTAGACATCTCATTTTCAAGGTGCTCCTGGAAGATAATGACTCCTATACCCATAATTCACTGTAGACATCAGTTTTGTCTGATAATACATAAATTGGCCTGATGATAGAAGTTAGCACTTTTCGCTCTAAATTGCAGTATAGTACTAGACAGTAATAATGTGTGGGCCAGATTCATTGAGTTTCAGTAAAATTATAGACCAGAGAATTTGGCCCTCCCATTTAGGAAATACACATTTCCTCTCTAGAAGAGAGATGCAGTTTTTCCTTTGATTAAAATATAACTTCTCTGAAAAAAAAAAACGTAAATCTTCTGGGACAAGGGAAGAACAATGTGATTATTTACCCTAAAAGAAATATTAGCTTCAAGGCATGGCTGAATGTTGCAATGAATTATACGGGAAACACCACGTGCTTTTATGATGTTGTGATTAAATGTGATCAGTTAGCAGGAGAAGGTGCATGAAATTCTGATTGCACTGAATTTGATGGGAATTTTGCCAGTGACTTTAATAAGCACAGACCTTCCATGGGATTCTGGAAATTGTGAAAGCATTTTACTTGTCTGATTTTGAGTTACAGAATATTGGCTCTTCATGTCTTTATTTGCTTGATTTTTCTGGACTGAAGTAAGTGTTATGGCTATTTATGCTGAGTGAGCTTAAAATAATTTTTCACTGAGCTAAACTTGATTGCAGATCCTTGTTGCAAATGTGTAAAAGCCGCTGTGTTGAGTTGATCATTGCATCTGTAAAATTGCCTTTTAAAAGGAGGAACGGAATACTGCAATTTGGCTGGGGTGAGGGTGTGTGTGAAGCTTTTTCTTTACCAATTTTTAATTAGCTGCTGAATGTAGAAGGAGGAAATAAAGAAGCTGTCTCTAAATTGAAGGAGATTCTAAAAGAAAAAAAAATCAATAACGTTTAAAGAATCAGATTTTTAGTTAGTACTTCATGGGTCCTTTCCAAACTATTAAGTAGATGTAATTTACAGTCAACGATTGGAACATTTGATTCAGGAATATCAAATGTTAGTAACTCTATCTTAGAGGCACTATTGTGTTTGTGGTCTGAAATGGAGTTTTCTACCATTTGGAGTATCTTCAGGGGATGTTCATGATAGAAAATGTTAAGCTTGTTTTACAATAGCACTTTCCTAGGTTCAGATAGTGGCTTCTCACAGAGCACTCGGTCATGAGTTGTGGGTCAACAAGGAAAGCATTCTACACAGAACTGCTTTGTCATCTGCCTATTGTAAGTGAACAGAAGGAGGTGAAATGAGGCAGGGGTTTTATCCAGTGTGCCACCTACATGGTTGCCTTCACGTGTTAGGGAATATGTGGTGTGTTGAGTAGGCACTTGCTGAAAATAGACATAGTCTCTTTCCAAAGAAATGGGATTGCCAAGAGGAAGCCTCTAACTGACTTAATTTCTGAATGTCCCACTTTCCACCAGGATAGCCTATGGAGCACAGTAGCAACGCACTATGTTTAACTTGAGCTCATGATAAACTAATAATTCAGCCTTTTATGTAGAGTGAATAGAGAAATATGACCACTTAGCATATGATTATTTATATACTTAACATTCATACTATATCAGGCAGTAGCAGTGTTGCTTTTAGTTTTAAATCTGTATGAAGATGCTCAGATGACAAATAGATCACGATCAGAGGAGAAGTAGATATAAGTTTTCATTAAGGATACATATGCTGTGGGAGGAAAAAAAGAAGGGAGAAGAAAACAGGGGTAACTATTAGTTCCAGATTTACTGAAGTGTGTCCAGGTTAACAACTGCTAATACATTATTTTTCCTTTGTCCGGTAAACCAAAGAAATCTGTGAATTGCACAGCTCTGCTGGTGAGTTCTCCCAGTGACAGGTGAAGCTGCACCGGTAGAATGGCTATCATAGGACAGAGAGCCTGGGGCCAAGGTTGAATTGTGAATACCTGAATCATGGCTCGACCTTAACTGCTGGTATGCCAAGCTACACTATGGGTTGCCACTTCCTGTGAACACATAGCTGAAATCCAGTCTCCTGAAAAGGCCAAAGATGTCTAGAGATCTCAGCTATGAAGTCTATGCTTTGTGCAGGAATAGAAACCTCAATATATGAAAGCCTCGATTTGTGGGCATTTTTTCTTTTTAAATGTGTTTGAACTACTTGCAAGGATGTAGAGCCCAGGCATGTAGAAATCATGTAGCACTGAAGGAAGAGAATTAAATGCTAACATTAGTGCAAGATTAGAGCTAGGAAGGGAAAATTCAAGTGCTTCCTGTTTGGTAAAAGTTATTTCTGTACCCTCATCTTAGCGTGGGTTTGGTGTTCTGGTATGCTACTGCTGCTGCAAATTGCTCTATTTATACCAGATAAAATGTACATAGATGTCACAACACTGATGTTACCTTCAAATTTGTTCTACTTGGTTACTGTTTTTCAAATTATTTTCAGAGCTCAAATTCTTTACACAGACAGCTGTGGTATCAAGTGGCATTAAGAAATCTTGCTGAGTATTTTATTTATATTATTCATCCTGATCAACTAATCATAAGCTGTTGCATCTTGATTTAATTACTATAGCAGATGTTTCCTCACAGTTTGTACTTTATCCATTAGTCTAGGACTGGAACCTGACGGGTAATGCCATCTATAGTTTAGGCCTATTAACAAACTTGACCCTTACAGATGACTATATCACTGAATTAGTAAAGGTCTAAAATGTTACTTTTTCATAAGAGGAGTCTTAACACTGTAAGTACTCAAAAACATGTAAAAACAAATTTGCAGTCTTCAATCTTAGGGTTTTAGTGGCTTGCATCCAGAATATCTGCAGCAGTGCTTTGGGATCCCACTTGAAGTCTTCACTAAAAGCTATTTCTTGTAAAGCTATTAGTCCGGCAGAATGGAAATCAGAATGGGCTAAATTTCTTTGTTTCTCAAGTGGGATATTTGAACTGAGTATTTTAAACCTGACTTGAATAACTTTCACCCAGTACTGTCACCATAATGCCTTTCGTATAGATACATGCAGAGAGCTGATACAGCTGGAAACAAAAGGCTGAATGCACCAGTATCTGAGATGAGAGCAATTGAATGCTGGAGGTCTGCCTGCCGGAAAATGAAGGAAGTCAAACAAGCCATCTGGGACATGTACTCAGGAAGCACGTCCACAGAGTCTAAACGGGTATGACTCCCAGTTTCAATCTCTAGCTCTGTATTTGCAAAAAGTCTGCCCCTGGTTTTCACATTTTACTTCAATGGAATAGTGCCTAGCTCATGAGATTTCAAGCCTGATGTGATGAATTGCACCTGTCCAAATGGTGAAGCAAGAACAACTGAAACAAGAGTTGGCCCAATGCCCTAGAAAGTTTCCAGATCTCTCTTCACAAAAGGTTGTCTTGTACAGCTCTGCATTTTTGCCTTCCTACATAGTTGCTTGCCATACATGTCTGTATGTCTGTAACTGTAGATACAGGCTGCTTTTTATCTTTTAATTTGTTCTTCTTCTTAAATTATTCTCTTTTCTGCATGTCTACAAATATAAGCAAAATGAAAATTGAATAGCTCTGTATAAGATCTATGCTTTCGTAGCTACTCTTCCCCTGAGGATCTGTGGTATAAAATTAAGAAGCTTCCTGCTAAAGGTTTCAGAGTAAATATGCATAACAAACCCCCTCAAAAGCCACAACCCAGAATCAAGAGATTAAAACAGTCTGAATGAAAAACACATCTCCCTGTATTACTTAGGTGTTGGTTCCTTATTGTATCTTGTCATTTTACTAGCTCTTAAGTCTTTCTGGAGGTTTCCAGACAGCTATTACTGTAAATGGGCATTAAAAAAAAAAAAAAGTAATTCTCCATAGCTGGGACAGGGTGCTTTTGATCATTACTTCTATAGTACTTTGCATATGAGGTTTGTGCTATTTCCGTTTTTCCAGCTGGAGAACCTGAGGCACAGGAAGGATAAGAACTTGCTCCTTCACGAGGGAACTAGCAAGTGAGCCATAAAGGAAATGCAAGCCCATCTGTGGCAAGCTAGGCCTCTCAGATGTCGTGTTTTGTATAATCACATTAGGAACGTGTCACTAGATGGTAACTGACAAAATCTGTTGCTCAGGTTTGTAGGAGGAGTAAATGAGAAGTCTCTTGTTGATTGGCTTCTAAACTATAACATTTTTCATGAAGCTCTTCATAGCCAACCCTACTTTTCTAATATGTGAAACCAATCTGAAATTATAACTGAAAAGGAGGCCTGGGAAAAGCCTTCAAAAAAGACTTTATATACTTCACAGTAAATAGGAAAAGTGCAAACTAAAGATCTTTTCTTTTTCCACCACCTGTGAGGGCGGTGAGGCACTGGAACGGGCTGCCCAGAGAGGCTGTGGATGCCCCATCCCTGGAAGTGTCCAAGGCCAGGGTGGATGGGGCTTTGAGCAACCTGGTCTGGTGGAAGGTGTCCCTGTCCACGGCAGGGGGGTTGGAACTAGATGATCTTTAAGGTCTTTCAACCTAAATCATTCTATGATTCTATGATTTAAAATCTTTAGTCTTATCCGTCCTCTGGTGTTTGTCGGCATGCCTTTGTGTGAGCCTTGTTTGGGTTTTGTTCAGGGTAGAAAATAACTTATGTTAACATGTATTTATCCTGCCAAAAGATGGACATTTCAAATTCACTGGGGTACAGGATCGAACTGCAAAATTACTAGAATAAACTGAAATAGTCAGAAGTATGAGCAATGAAAGAGATGCTTGACATTTACAAATATGAACTCTGGGCCCAAAGAAAGGAAATCAAGATCTTGGTCACAAAATGACACTACCTCTCCATTTGTGGTGAATTTCAGCTTATCTCTTGGGTACCAGCTGCTGCTTGTTCATGTAACCAAATATCATAGCATTCACATAAGAGCTATGGGAAATTAATTGTGGGTTGGGAGGCAATCTTATTCCAAAGCCAGTCTAATTTCAGGTATTTCATAACCTGAAGCAATTTGAGACTCACAGTGCTTTTGGCATTATTTGTTGCTCAGACTGTTCTAGTCCACTATAGGTGATGGAATTTTGTTGATTTATGCCAGTTAGTGAGAGACTACTGTTTTTCTTTACAATTGTTTATCCCTCATCTGCCTGTCCATACACATTGTAATACCTCTCATTATAACCCATCGATCGGCTTTGAATACTCCCAAATTTTTAATTTCCAGATTTGCCATGTTGTGTAATAGCAAAATACGTTTAGTCCTAATCTGCATCATCAAGCAGTCAACATGTCAGACACCAGTTTGGTAATTATTCTTTAGTGTACAGACCCAGAGTGTGAGGTTTTTGTTTGTTTTTTTTTTATTTTGGTGTTTTTTTGATAATTTGATTATGGCCCACAGGTTTCTTTTCCAAGGTCCCTAAGTAAGATGCTTCCATTCAAAGTGTAGTCAACAATAGTTACTGGATTTTGTAAATTAACTCATCTGTATAGAAAATCAGTGTTTTCCAAGAATTTCTGTGTGTCTTTTGATAATTTGAGTAAGATGAGAAGATTTGCCTTAAAGTAAGCTGTATGTTCCAGTCGTCTTAGGCAGAAAGAGTTTTATTTCTATTAGATGATAAACTAAATGGAAACAACAGCCAGCCTGCAAGAGAGCATTTCCCGACTCCATCATAATCATTCAGACCATGCTTTTGTTTTGTTGGTAAACATTGGTCTTTAATTCAGAAAACAGTTTGTACTGGCCTGGGGAAGCCTGTCTCATTTGATAATGGGCTCTGAATCCAGTGGATTATTGCAGGGATTTTATCTTGCAGTAATCTCCAGGGAGAAATGTACAAACAGCTGGGAGAGCAAGGAGGAGCTGCACTGTGCGGCAGG
Organism: Sagittarius serpentarius; assembly: GCA_034782735.1. Classification (NCBI taxonomy): domain Eukaryota; kingdom Metazoa; phylum Chordata; class Aves; order Accipitriformes; family Sagittariidae; genus Sagittarius; species Sagittarius serpentarius. Next base: position 22,518,676 of record JAVKLA010000030.1, on the reverse strand, counting down.
AGTTTGTGGAGCAGAATTTCGGGGTGCTGGAGTGGATCTCAATACCAACATGAACCTTTTCTGTTTTTCTCTGGTAAGTATACACATACATGTTTTTATTTAGTGGATTGCTGAGTTGATGAACTGAACTGGTGGGTGTGTTTGGACGGGAAAATATCAAGGTGTTACATCACAAACTGTGCAAGGCTTGTGTAACAACGGCGAGTCTCTCTAGCATAGACAAAAGAGTTTATGTATGAGAAATTATACACAGCAAAATATGATTCAGTAAAAATAGGATGAAGCAAAAAGCATGTGATAAATGTACTGTGCACTATCTGTGACTGTTACAAAAACATGCAGATTTAAACATGAGGCATTTGACCCCAACACAGTAAAAAGCCTCATATGTACGTTAAAATTACTAAATGTATATAAGCTATAATTTGCTTTAAGATAGGGTTTTTTTCAGATAATAGTATCTGTTTTCCCTCTCAAGTAGTTTGGGAGAACCGCTAGAACTTTTCCAGCACTAGGTTTCTATTAGCCAAGCATGAATACATAGTCATCAGGGCTAATCCAGTCATATGGCAATATTTACTCACAGGCAGAGGAGCTGATTTAAGACGCTCTTCAGGGTTTTCTTTTTCACTTTCTCCTTTTTTTTTTTTTTCTCTTTCCTTGCCCAAGACAACTGGTCAGAATGAACAGGTAAATCAGGATAGGGAGTCCATGGAAACTGTTTCTGTTTTCAAAGCTTAACCATCTGTCAATACTAATGCTCAGTATTAGTAATGGCAATTAGAGGAGTATATTTGCTGTATATACACAGCACAGTAGATCTGTTTGCCCGTTTTTCATATTTTGTCCAGATGTTTAGTATATCTTCCCAAAATGTTTAGAAAGAACAATAAAAATCAATATGCAAACTGCACTGACACAAATTCAAACAGGGGAGCTGCATTGTGTAAACCGTTGCTCCTGATTGCTAATGCTGTCTTAGTGCAGAGCACTGGTGTTCTCCAGACCATAAGGATTAAAAGCTGTTTTGGAGTACTTAAAGTGAAATGCAGTGGTATTTTAGGATTCTTTCACAAGAGTCACTCATAAAAAATAATTCCCTGGGAATTCAGCCACACTTTTGATCATAGTTTAATGTGAATACCTGTGTATTTGTTCAAAGTTAACAATGGCGTTGTGGTACAATCTGTAACAGCTTGAAAATACTCATTTCTGAAGTTCTTTGGGACAGAACTGTTCTATCAATATTTTATTGTTCCATTGGGGCAGCTTCTTGCTTTCTCTGTAGTTCACTTTTTAAAAAGGTCTTGAGCCTTTTATCAGTTGAGAAATCAGCATTTAGACAAAATGTGAGGTAGATTGTGCGGGTGAGAGTAGGTCAAGTTGCAGTTTCTCTGTTAAACCAGGTAGGCAGCAACTGGAGTTTCTGTGGGAGAGATAATGACTGCAGTAATACTGGATGGTTCAGACAAGTGAAAGCTAGTGCCATGATAGTTGCTGTAATGAAATAATTAGTTCTGTTTAAATATTGCTGCTAAGAAGATAACCTCCGTTCTTTACAAGCTTTCCATGGGAGCCATTCTGTCCGCTTTGGTAATCTTTCAAGCACCTAGCAAAACATGTCACAAGTTATCAAGATCTAAAGATAATTCATAGGTCACTAATGTATTTCATAAAACTCGGAGCCCTGTCCTCCCTATGCATGCGACACGGTGCAGTTGCTTTCTGTAATCAGATTGTCTAGCGTGGAAACAAGCTAGTGAGCCAAGTATGTACACTAACTACTTTTACTCTGTTGGCCTGTGACTGTGAAAATGCTGGCAAGAAAGTGGTTGAAGTATTAATCTAAGGGTATTTTTCTCTTCAAGAGAGTCAAGTCAGAAATAATGCACAGCAACAAAATAATTAGGCTTTAAAGACAACTTTTAAAGACACTAGAGGAGCCAGTTCCCTAATAGATGCAAATAGCCACTGAGGAATAGAAATCACTGCTGATTTACATCAAGTGAACCTCTGGAGTAACTGCTAAACCTGAAACCACGGGGAAGCTTAAACTATTGGCAGACAGAACAAAAAGAGCAGTCAAAAAAAATAGTATTCTTGTGGAAGTATTTTCCTCACATAGACTGACTGACAAGATTTCAGACTGCAATGAGTGTGTGCTTGTGTGTACCTATGCATATATTTTTATAATACATTGTTTTATAGGCCAGACAATAGTTTTCTACCCTACAGAGTATAATGGTTGAAGTAAGCTACAACCTGAGGGAACGATAAGAATATTCTGTTTAAAAACAGAGTAGAAGTAGACTTCTGGCTGATCCAAAGTGGTGGAACACTACAGTAGTTAAAGGAACATCAATTTATCTCTGTGGGTTTGCTTTCATACCTGTCCATAAAACTGAGATGTATTTTTAGGATGAGAGACACAGTGTTACGGGCCAATCTAGCAAATGGTGACAGGGAGACTGAAGACACTCAAGAGTCACAAGATGGTTGTAAGGGCTTTGGAGCCTGGACTGGACTCTGCCCTTCCCAGGGAGGCAGACAGAAATTACTCCCATCTGTTGCCACCTGGGAGCCCTTTGATCTCCTAGTATGAGCGCTCCAGCATGGGGTGTTTCCCCAGCAGTACTTTGTGACCTGAGTTGACTTCAGAATGATTTGGTTTCTCAACTAAGATTAATTTTGCATTAGACTCATTGCCTTGGTCTCAAGGGATTTGCAGGCAAATTAGATTTGCCTTCAAAACCTTGTGTCCCTTTTCCATTTACAAAATGATAGAAAAGATAAATGTCCCTTCTTTTGTAGACATATTATGTTAAAAGGTCAACCTTAGACCTTGAATTTGCAGTGTCTTTTCCATCGCATGGTGCTTAGCATGTAAGACAATTAAATTAGAACAATACTGTTTGCATTATGGACAATATACAGAGATGCACCCAAATCAGGCACTGCTTCTGTATGAATTGCAAGAAATTATGTCGCCAAACTATGTTTTGATACCCTGCCTAATAAATGGCAGCATCCTACAAATCTGAGAAACAAAAGATACTATTGATCATCAAGTCCTTTAGTTAAGGAGAATATTTTTCTTACATTATTTTCCTGAATCAACTGTCCAATAGTGAGGATATACACACGAGGGTTAGCACCAATTCACATGGAACACTAACAGTTAAACTTGTCCTGAGTTATTCTCTTTTCCGACAGAGTATACTTTTACTGATTTGGTGGCATTTACTCCTGGAAACAGCAGAAGTGTGTCCTTAGATGGGGCCATCTTTAACCATGGTTGTATACTTAGCCCAGGTGACAGGCTTTTCAGACATTTCTCTACAGAGGCTCCAATTAATAAAGTACACCATGTCCAGAAACACGTCCAGGCATTGAGGCTTCTTGGCACACAAGAACCTGTGTCTGTTCTAGCAAACCCTCCAAAACAAGATAGCTGTATGCAACCTGCCTGTCAAGGACAGTTTTGATGGTGTTTTAACAACTGTGCCAAGGAATCATTTGGACGTCTGTTAGTTGACACAAAACAAGTGAGGGCTGGGGACTGTTCTGGCAGGGGGCACCAGTGCAGATGATCACGTTACAGTACCCTGGTTCATTCTTGTCCATCTTTTCATTTGCTTAGAGAGATGCAGCCAGGTGTATTTATGTTTCAAATTAAAACTGAATTTCAGTAAAGTTTCCATGAAAAATGTTCATGTGAGGGGCATGAAAGACTTCCTTACACAAGGCAATACTTAAAGACTAGATTCTACCTTCTTTGGCAGTGAACAGTGGCATTAGTAACACAACTAATGAAGACGGGGAAGAATTTTGGATACTTAAGAGGTGCTGACATCTTGTATATCAGAAACCTGTGTAAGAAGAGCAGTAGAGAAAGGATACAACACTCCTAACCACAGGGTTTCTCAGATCTGTTATTCAAGTTTAGCACTGATCTTAGGGTTTAAGCCAAAGAAGATCCCTTGCATTTGTCTGTTTCTCTTCTATGTGGTAGCTTGCTAACTACCACCTCTGCTAGTAAAATGCAAAGTTAAGTACTGAGTGAAAGTCTCATCATCTTAGTGATTTTCAGTAGCATTGAACTGGTTATATATTTTATTTTGATGGTTCGTTTAAAGATGGGCTGACAGCACAATGTAAAATATATTACATCTACTGTTATAAACTAATGTTATAGCCCTTGGCACTAAAAACTAATCTTTCTGCGGTGCAAGATGAAGAGAAAATAAGTATTAATAAAAGTGGTATAATAGATAAATTATTAATTAGATGGATCCTCCATATGTTAAAGAAACCATAGAGTAGATAGAAAGATGCTAAGGCTGCGATAGCTATTGGGACATGATGTTACTTGGAAATGGATTTGACTTAAAAATATGTGTTTTAACAAAGAAGGATTACCTGAATGTGGAAAGACTATCCTCTAAAGTGTAGCGTGAGTAGATCTGAGTGGCTGAGCTTTGTAGCGGTTCCCATGTAATCATCTTCATATACTCCTTGTTCATTTTAGCTGGATTGCTATCACCCCACCATACACAGGAGTTCACACTTAAACACTGAGCTAGAGAATGACCTGACTGCATTACTAAATGCTCCTCTCTCTGCCTTATGATCGATCTAGTCTCTGTATGCCATGATAATAATATCATGCAAAGAAAAGAGCTACAGACAATTATTTTCTTCCACATCTGAACTAGGGTCTTTTGTCCTGTAAAATTCCTGATGCAAAGGGCTTCAAAAGGCTTTCTCATCCCATGTAGGAGAAATGTACTAACTACTCCAGAACTAAGTTAATGTTTCCTTCTGCTCTCTCTCATATTGCTCTGTGATGTTTAGTGTGCTCAGGACTACTAAAAGAGTAGATGTCTGAAATGGAAAACTTTACTGACATTGCATTTTTTTGGTACTCTTATGGTTTAACCCCAGCCAGCAACTCAGCAGCACACAGCTGCTCACTCACTTCCCCCCACCCCAGTGCGATGGGGGAGAGAATCGGAAAATAAAGTAAAGCTCGTGGGTTGAGATAAGAACATTTAATAGAACAGAAAGGAAGAAACTAACAATGACACTAATAACAACAATAAAGTGACAATAATAATAAAAGGATTG
>JAVKLA010000030.1:22466060-22513449 GCA_034782735.1 Sagittarius serpentarius | reverse complement strand
TCTGGTGCTGGGGACCCCAGGCCTGCACGCAGTGTTCCAGACGGGGCCTCACGAGGGCAGAGTAGAGGGGGACGATCGCCCCCCCCGCCTTGCCAGCCGCCCCTCCCCTGATGCAGCCCCGGAGACAGTTGGCCTTCCGGGCTGCGAGCGCACACTGCTGGCCCACGTCAAGCCTCTCGTCCGTCAGGACCCCCAAGTCCTTCTCCGCAGGGCTGCTCTCAGTGAATTCTTCTCCCAGTCTGTACACATGTCTGGGGTTGCCCCCTCCCAAGTGCAACACCTTGCGCTTGGCCGTGTTGAACCTCATCAGGTTGTCGTGGGCCCACTCTTCAAGCCTGCCCAGGTCCCTTTGGATGGCATCCCTTCCTTCGCGTGTATCACCTGCACCACTCAGCTTAGTGTCATCCGCAAACTCGCTGAGGGTGCACTCTATCTCGTTGTCTATGTCATTGATGAAGATGTTGAAGGGCACTGGTCCCATGTAAGACTGAAAACGTGAGATTGAAACTTATCACCTGTTCTTGAAGATGAAGAATTTTTGTGTTTCTACTGGCTATCTATCAGGTATCACATCAGTTAGCTGGGTAGAAAGTTTTAAAACCAATTACAAATAAAGCCATCTTGTCTCTCTCTGTCACTTCCAAATTATGATTTTCACCCATTTGAAACATGTTCAAGGAGAAAGGAAAAACAGCATTTTCCTCTAGAAGCAAAATGAAATCAAAGTCCTGCAAGTGAATATGCAGTGTTTCACACTTTATTCCTTTTCATGTTAGCATTTGCACAGCAGTCCCAACACTGTGATGACACAGTTACTTGACACTCTGATATCGGTGAAGAAATTCAGCAGGAGATGTTTACTGGTAAAAGATGGTTCAAACTACAAAGAGTTTCCTGACAGCAGGCTGCACATTAGAGTTAATCAGAATTTACTTCTGTTGATCTTGATTCTAATCAGAGATAGGCTGGCAGACATCATGTACACACCTTGAAAAAATCCCCTGCTGCACTGCCAGTGCTTGTGCATTAAGCTGGTCTGCTAAATGCCAAATGAAGCATGTCATGTTTTGTGTATGAGATTAAAACAGAGAGCCTAAATTTATTTTTATATCAGTTCTCTTTATCGAAAATCTCATATTTGAGCTTTCTGAATAGATGTGCAAGGCAACTGTCACTCTTTATCTATAAATGTATTTCTGGAAGGCTGAGCTTCAGCTGGATGACTATAAAACAACAGTCATATAAACCTGCAAATAATGTGGGATAAAATGCCTTTGTAGCTCAATAGTAATCGCAGTGTTCACTAACAAAATCCATTGAGATGTTCTAGGCATGAACATTGCGATGTAGCTTTGAGCTACATTTTAACATTCACTCTGAGAAACAGCATGGTGTTTGCTTACATGCCTGAACCCACAGCAGCAGCATCCTGCCAGTTACTTTCAGCTGTTCATCACAGAAAGTAAAGTGTATTCTGCTTACAATAAATTGTACAGGAAAGCCACCAGTGACGCACATATTTCTGCTGGAAACTATTACATGGATGTTGGATAACCCTCTGCCTGTGTTTTACAAGACACTAACCTTGCTGACTTTGGGTTTTCCCAACAGGAATACCCAGAAGATATAGATAAAACTTTGACTCTTACTATTCAAGGTAATAAGAAAGGGATTTGTTCAATAGGTGAAAGCCAATCTCCTTGAGAATCCTTCTGTCACAATAGTATAGATTTTTATTAGTGTTAGTTCTAACCTGACATAGTGTAGGTATGACTGATCTGTTCATCTATTGCTAAGGCAAGAGAATGTGTTGGGATCAAAGTTTGAGGTAAGTTCTTGGTACTTCATTTTCCCTTTAGGCCAGGCAGTGTTGGGAGCATGCCAAGGACACAGTCTGAGGCCCTGGCAATGAGACACTTTTTCTTACTCACAGAGTAGCAACTGCTTTTTATACCAGACACATCTTTAAATTCAGTAGGAGCTCTGGTAGTGATGCTCTATAGGCTGTCCCTGCCATATTTCTTTGTGACTCCATTGACCTTAGTGGCAAAGGATTAGCATAAGAGAAGGAAGAATCACAAAAATATTTTTTCAGGAAGAGAAGGAAACCTTATAGTCAGAAGGAGGCTGAATTCACAATTCCTGGGACTTGGCATGATGAGGGTATTCCTGCTGCTCTGCACCCTGATGGTTGCTTAAACAAGCTTAGATTCTGCTCTGTTGTTGTTCCCTCATGCTGTTTCAGTGGATGTATGGCATTAAAAATTCCCCAATGTAAATTATTTAGCAAAGATCAAGTTTTTGAAGCTAACTTCAGATGTTAGTTATTAGCTTTGCTGAATAGCCAGTTTCTGCAGGCTTCGTAAGAATTATACTTTGTACAGGATAGGAGTCATCTTGATATAGTGTCAACCCTCTGCCAAATCAAAGGTGTAAGCTTAAAATATTCTTTGATCCCATCTTGTTTCTGAAAGACTCCGAGTTTCTGTAGCCTCTTCATTTTTTATTCCTGATGAAAAGCACATAGGATCCTATTTAATAGGAAATTAAACACCCTGTTGCATGAAGGCCCTAAGCATTTTGGACCAATTTTCAGCACTAAGTTCTGGATGCTCACAGTGATGAGCTTGCAGTGAGTGCAAGAGTTTCAAAGATGGGACCTTAAGTATCCAGCTCTGTTCCTCAGCATCCCAACGGAAAATCACAGCCTCAATCTTTGGAGTTAAAATTAAAAGTGAGTGTTTAGCTTAAACAGTTATAAAGACAGCTCAGCCTGCAACATCTGTCTTCTTTCATGGGTTGTTGGCAGGGGAGGGAGGGCTTAATTTCACTTTTTCACACTTCTTCCTTTTAGTTTCCATAGAGTCTTTGCCTTGGTATTTTATGGAGAGATCTCTGCCGAGGAGTAGCAGTGACTGTAACTGTGGCTGGCCCTTGCTCAGACTAGACCAGGAGAGGGAAGTATGCAGCTATGTTGTGGCACATAATTAATACATATGAGGAAATTGTCTTCTGCTCATGAACATTGCTTGAGGAAATAAAGATTAAATTTGTTAAGTAAATTATTCACTGCAAATTATTCACTCAGCTCCACTTGCTATTCTGAGATTTCTGCAATATCTGAGGGAGCTAGATCATACCAGGAGAGGCATGGCCATAAAAGCAGAGGCTGAAGGCATGGTTCCTTTCTTGTACAAAATACAAGTCTAATTTTAATTAAAATAAACAGACTAACACGCTCTGGGATTGCTTAGCATTAGGGAAAGCAATGTACAGCCCCAAGGTGTCTCTGAGTTTCCGGTTAAACTTGGACTATATTTGTCTGATGGACAATGAAAAATGAGTTGCTAACACAAAAAAGTCTGATGTCATTTGTTTTTTAAGAGGTGGCCAGTATGCTAAACCCTTCAATCTGCTTTGCACTCTACATTTTAGTTCTACCAGAATATTCAGGTATTGAAAGGATAAGTTTACACTTGCAGTTTAGGCTGGAAGTGATCTCTCCTTTCAGGGCAAGGTAACTGGATGGAGCCACTGAGGGGATATGGCACTGTTGCAGCGCTTGATATCGTGTTGGAGGGAGGCACATAAAGCACTTGAATATCCAGGACCATTCATCATGGTCCATTCATTAAAACTGAGTAATGATAATAACAAGCTCTAAGGTATGTTGCCTTTTATAAATATGACAGTGGGAAGCATTCTCATGGGGTCATCTTAATTATTTTTAAGTGGATAGCCTTTTTCCCAATCCAGATTCCCAGAGAGAAGAGTAACATTGCCTGGGTATTCCAGGATGGAGGAGTCAATCCAAGCCCCATAAAATTCACCTGAAAAACTTCTATTGATTTCACTGGGGCTTGGATCAGGTTCAAAGACCAGCAAGGAAATGGAATAAGTTACCTGCAGTCATGTCCAACATAACACTAAGTACAAGAATTTTTCTCTTAATGTTTTTAACTTTACATGGATACTCCTTCCCCTTTGAAAAATTAGCTTCAAATACAGAGGATATAAGCACCCAGCTTCTTATTAATTTTTAATTCAAAAGAGCTCCTTTGAAACATATCGGTTAACTAAATTAAATGAACTCACTGTTATATATGTTTGATTTTCTTCACTTTGTTACTTTTTAAAACTAGTGTGGGTCAACCTTCCAAGGGCAAGAACATAATCAGGTCAGCTTTCAAGCTGCTATAATTTTTCTGATATGTGGATGAGGAAAGGAAATAGATATGGGTGGGTACTATATCTCTTGAAATGGCCTCTTTCTTCCTGTTTAACAATAAATATTCTACAGAAAGGAAGCTCATATATTACTCTTCAGATGAGTTCCCATTTTATTAATCATGAAGATTTTAACAGTGGCCTGAGACAGGAAATCACAGTCTAATGATCAGCAGACTCTGATTTAATCCTCGTGTTTGGATCAGATTAAAAAGAAAAACAATGTACTCCAATGTACATCTATGTAGATAAATAATCAGGTTTAATTACTATTAAAATACATACAGCTTTTATAACAACATATGGCCCTACTGCATTACTAAGGCTGATTAAATATCCATGGTAAAACCTCCTTGTGGTTAGAAACTTAAATGACTTTTTCAGGTGTTGTTATCAGATATATGAAAGAAACATATCTCTCAGAGTTCATTATTAATCATTATTGATTATTAATAATAACAATTATGAACTTTGATGGATATGTTATTATTAATAATAACAATAATAAATTCCACCTTTTTCTAGGTGGGTGTAGTTCTGATTAAAATGTGAAGTGAAACATCTTGGTTAAGGGGTTGAAGTTCAGCATGTACTCCACTGCAACCCAATAACCTAGAAAACAGTCTTGCATTATATTTGGCAGAATTTCAGCACCTTAACCCCAGTTCCTCCTACTCTTCTTACCAACCCGGTTCTTAGAAGGTCTGGAAAGGAAAACCTCAGCAGACAGTAATTACTATTTCATCAGTTGCCCATCCATCAGAATCCAAGGCAGCCTCCAAAACTTTTCTTAAACATTTAAATACAAGTCCAAATAGCAAACTGAAATAGGAATTCATCTGATGAGCAGTGTCTTAGCCCTCCCTGGAGTATTCATATGATAGAGGAAGAAGAGAGCAATTCAGCTAAGAGACTACCTACCTACCTAGCATTGTCTCCTCACAGATGCTTCAAAAACTTAGAAATAGATTTCTTTTTCATTTGTAGTAAAGTTAAATTAAGATTTAATTGAAGCTGTTTGTGTGGCCCAAAAGTTTGGGGGTTGAAATAGAGAATTTGCCTCCACCTTTCAGCAAAAATTTGGGAATTTTTCATGGTTTCAGGTTTTGTGGCCTATGATTCACAACAAATAAGTTCTACTTAGGATAGTCAAGACTTGTTTGTTTGACTTTGGCAAATAATATCAAGAAAAATGAAGCAGAAATTCAAAGCTATCTTAATACCTCTGGTTTCATTTAGTCTCTGGGCTGTTTTTCAAGAGGATATAAAGGACCGTTGTCATTCTCCTCTGTCTCTTTGTTGTAAGCCTTCTGTTAGACTTGCTTTTTCTCCCTGTGACTTTGTCACCAAATCAAGGGCAATGGAGGACTGAAAAGTGCTATTTCAGGGAGTCCAAATTCTGTGATGAATGGCAAAAAATTATTCCACCATGCAAAAGAAAATGATGGCTTTAGAAAACTTCCCTTCTCTGCCAAACAGTGACCTTCAATCTCATTGCTTTTATTGCATTACTGTAGACCTAAGAGGGAAAGGGAGGCATTAGGGACCAGCTAGACCACGTACCACAAAGCAGTGCGAATCTGCTGGGGAATAATATCCCTTGGTCCTCTGAGCAGCAGCATACCTTCTTCACATTCAAGTCCCAGCAGAAATTGAAATGAAGGGTGCAGTTAGTGCCACAAGACTGAGTGGGGAAAAGTAAGCGAGGAAAAGAGGGTGATTTTCTTGAGGTTGTCCAAAGTCTTACTGAAGCCTGATGGTGAAACAGAAGATAAATCTTAAAGCATTTCTCTCTCTGAACACTTTCCTCATTTTCAACTCATCTCCTTCCTGCACCTCTCTCTTTTCCCCGTCACTTCCTCCTCTCCTTCCTCATTCCCTCCCCAAACAAAGATTTCAGCTCGCTCATCCATGCCACACAGCAGCCGCATGAAGTCACATCCTGATAGAATAAGGAACTGCGTAACTGAGGTACGCTTGTGCAGTACGCTTTGTTGTACTCAGTTTAGTTACAAGCTAGTAGCAGTTGCACATCAGCTGGATAAACCTGAAATAAAAATGTTGAAGAGAAAACCATCTAACGTGTCTGATAAGGAGAAAAGTCAAAAGCCAAAGGTAAGAATGTTTAATTTTTAATGTCAATGAATAATAACAGGAATTCTTAATTTTTAAAAGGAGGATTTCCTTTCAAATCCTAGCTTCAGGATTACCTGATATGCAAGCAAGTGCTTCACTGGTATAATCTCAGGAATGTATTTGTATATACTCACTTTATAAAAGTAATGATACAGTTCAAGGAATCATCACTGTGAAGGTGCTATAGCTGTGCTAAAGAGTCCTGGTACTGGACTTTGTTTATTCTTATACGCTCTGCATCAGTCTTTTAACAGAGGAGCTCACAAAAATCCTGACTCTCCCTTTCATCTATGATAAACTGATGACATCCCACAAAAGAGTATGAGAATCAGTGAAGAATTACAAAGGCTATTAATTTTGTTCCTTTTTTTTAAGAAACTTGCTTCTGCATCATCATACCCAAAGGAGGAATGGGTACTTGGCAATCAGTGTTTGTCATCTTCACTTTTCTGGGAATTATTATACTTTCAGCCTGAAATAAATAGTCTGAATAAATTGATAAAATGCTACACTGGACATTTTCCACAATCTAGAATTGCAAGAAAGAAAGTGAGAATTTTGCAAGATGTATAAGCATGTGTCCTGTTCTTGAAATTTATTTTCAGTCCCTGGACTGGGCGCAGAATGACCTTTGCAAGAGTATTGTAAGCCTGAGGAGAAATGGCTACAGCTAGATATAAGCACATCAGTATCCATTTCTATTTCAGTTTGCCAGTGCTGAAAATTTAAATAAGAAATTAGAAAAGCCTTTTAGTATATCTCTGCTCTCAGTAACTCACTGTCTCCTAGTTTACAGACCCATCTTCTCATTGGTTGGGAATACACCTCACTTTCTGGTTTCTGGGTCCTAAATATTATTGAAGACACTACTTCAGCAGGAATGTCTTCTGGTTTTACTTAGCTTTGGCTTTTGTGTATTGCACTTGCAGTTTTAGACTATGACTCATTAATAATTAAAATTAATGTGTTTTCCATGGATTTGAAACAATACTGAATCCATTTTCCCACGGATTTGGATGGGGTTTTAAGCATTTCACTGGTTGGTATAGTATGTACTTTCTTCTGTTCTGTCATCATACTGTTTTTTAAAGACAGGGCAGAAGTATAATTAATATCTAATTACAGGTTAAGCAAGAAATGGCCACTCGAGCCTCTGTGTATGGGCTTTGTTTTTCTGTCTGTTAAATGATTTCAAAAGCAAGTTTTGGTCACTCTCTTCTTGCAGAATAATACATTCCTTAACAGTCTGATTCCTCCCCCCTGCCCCCCCCCCCCAGTTATTCATTCATGCATGCACTCCATGCTTTTAAAATACTGGCATTGTGGCTTCTCAAAAATACACACATATATATATATATCATGGTCATGGATTTGATTCACCATATGTGTAAAGCAGGGGTAAAAAGAGCCTAACCACTTGACTGAGTGTCAAACCTGCTGACTCTGCTGTGCTGACTTTGTCTTATTGTAAATGTTTAAAAAAATTGAAAGGTCTTGGTGAAGTGGCTCAGGATGTCTTTCTGCCTCAGCAGTGTGCTTTGAAACACTTCACCTACTGTAGTCCCACTTCTGCACAGAACTGTGTGAAATTTCCACAATGAGACTGTTTTTGCTGAACGTGCTATTCACAAAAAGGGCATGGGAGGAGACAGCCCCATGTTGCACGGAATAGAAATCGTAGCTGCTTGTAGCACGTTTTGAAACATGCCCAGTGGAAGCAACGCAAATACTTAAGTTGCTCAATACTGAATTGGGTAATGTGGGGCGCAGGTCCTTACCTCCCGACAGAAGTTACAGGATTTCACAAGTGACTTCCCTAGACCATGTCCTGGCTGCCCCTGCTCTGCGCAGGCAGCATTTGGTATCTCCTCATATTTGCAGGGCAGGATGCCACTGTCACTGTGGAGGTCTGGGGCTACCTCACCTTGCCTTTAGGCAGCTTAGATCTCCCAGTATCTCCAGCACATCCACACGGGGCTAACACAAGACCTATTGGGGAGCCATAAGGTCTGGAGTGTTAAGTGAAAATCAGGTTTGCTACCTTAGGCCCTCAAAGGGGACGCCAAAAAGATTTTTTTATGTAACTGCACCTTAACCATAGCGACCATTTGTCTTTATCACAGTTGTATGAACTTCCGTGCATTAATTCAAGTGCTCTATCAAGATTTTCTTTTTAATCCTCTTGGTTTTATTACTTTCTAATGTGAAGAATATTGGCATCCAGTTATGCCTTGTGATAAAGATGAACGAATACCATGCAAGGCTGGTGTTAAAACCCTTCTCGAGGCAATTTGCTGTTCCTGTATAAAGCCTCTAGTAGGGGTGGGCAAGTCAATGACCAATGCAGGAGTAGTACAGGTCTTCAATATCTAATTGCCAGTTCTTTATGCACAATGCATTTACTTTACCTTATTTATTACTGTGGTGTTTAAGGGACTTCTGCAGATGCTTTAGGTGCTACACAGACAAAAAGCAGCATCTTACAGGTCTCAGTGTCTGCTATGAAAAGGTTGATACCATGCCATGAAATAGTAGTGTTGCAGGTTTTTTCATTATATAGCAGGATTTCTGTAGTGCTGCAGTCATGCTAATAAATTCTTTGCGTAATGGGCAGATTTTGCGTATGCATGGGTATGCGTATAACTGCTGAATACATTGTATGTAAACTATGTAAATAAGCATTCATTGTTAAGAAAAAAAAATCTACACTGGGTGTCATCCCAGAGAAGACTGGGAGAGAAATGTGAGAGAAACATTTTCGAAAGAGACCCTGGAAGGATTCTGATCCTTTGCCAACGTTTATCATTGTAGCTGTACATACTGCCATGGAACTGTACATTTTTACCTTGTACATCAGCTGAGGACCCAAATAGCTGAACTATAAAGGAAAAGTCCCAGGGCTTAAAAATACCCTGCTTAATACTGAAGAAATTCAACCGATTGAAGGGCTAAGCTGTCTGTTTCAAGCCTGTCTAATCTAACCTCTCTGTCTATCCAGGACCTTAACTGACTTTTTATCACACCAGAGCCTGTGCACCTCCTGTCAGGGCATCTACCAAGAGGCAGCTCTCTCTCAGCGCTTCCTTTCAGTCCCCCACCTGCTCCCCATTCCTTTTCCGTCAGATGAGACATGTCTTGGTTTATATGGCATAGCTGTTCTGAGCTGCGGTATTATTTGTGGGCAGGTGAGGTCAAACAAACTACATCTTGCACCTAGCCCTGGGGCTCATGGTCATACTGATGGCCGGAGTCAGCCTCAGCTCCATCAGTCAGCTCACCGCAGGGAAAGCACGTGCCTCCTACATTGCTGGCGTGTTAGCTGCGGAGTAGGAAAGTACTGTAGCAGGTAGGGGTAAGGATGCTTTTACTAGATGTGTTTCAGCTATGAGTTTGTGCAGTCTGTCCTACCACGCCTTAGAGAGCTGGGTGGAGGACAGCAGTTGACTTAGAGGATGAAAGCAAGACCCCTAAACTCACCTGGACTTTAGCCTCTTTGGCCCTTACGACATTACGGATGTCGGTGTATCTGGGGAGTGGCATGAAGCAGATTTAGATAGCTGGCACGAAAAAGCATTCTAAGAAATTATACAGGATCTAGTCTTCTCTTTTGTATATGCTTCAGGCAGCACCATATCCTGGCACCATACAAATAAAACACCATTAAAGCATTTCACAGCTACTCTGCCTTCCCGTTTGCACTCTTTTACACATTTGACCAGGTGCAAATGACAATGGAAGGTGCAAATAATCTGTAAAACATCCTTGCATTGTCTTGCCCACTTCACAGAATGTAATGTGTTGGGCAGAGCCTATTTCTTTCTCTCTGTCTCTCTAAAATTCCTACAGACACAGCAAACTTGAAGACTGCCTGATGATTCTTGGCTTTACTTCAAGCTGAAGCAAAGACAACTTTGTGGCATTTTTTTCTGTCTTGACTGAAGGAACTCTTGTGTCATTATTCTACATGACAGTTGATCTATGTTTATGCTAAAGGTTTGAGACATTTTTGTTTCCTTATTCTGCTTCCAAATGTGCTTGGTGCTTGAAACTCAGCTTACTTGTGGTGTGTAAGACAATTCAGGGTCAATGCCTGTGCATTTTGTTTAGGCAAAAATATGTCCAAGCTCCTAATTAAATCAATATTTGCTTACTTAGGTGATAAACTATTATTTGTTTTCAGGGTTATTAGAACATAGTGGCAAATCCAATGAGAGGAATATTTGCATGTGCAACTTTGTTCCCTAGTACTATTTCATACCAATAATCTTCCTTTTTATAAGCCTTAAGTGAAACCCTGCCTCCACAGAAATCAGTGCACATTTTTGCCATAGACTTGAAGCCAGGATTTTCCCCTTTTCATATATTCTTCACAGAAGGCCTGATCCTGATTCTGAAAACACTTAAATGAGTGAATTAGCCATGATCCCATTGATTTCAATGGGATTTGTCATCTGAGTAAAGGTTATCGCTTGCCTAAGTGTTTGGAGCTTTTAGTGCAGACGGATGCTATAAGCAAGTTTTTTGGTGCTGCTTTTTTCTTAGACAGTGGCTTGTGACCCTCCAATGGGGAATAATTATTAAAGAAAAGAAAACAGAAAATAGGTACAGCAAACCTAAACACCAAAAATAATTCAAGACATAATTAGATCTTCTCTAGTACAAGATCTGCAGTGAAGAGATTGCTCGGTGTTAATGAATATTAACTAGGATTTATCCTTGAGTGGGGAAAGCTGAGGGCTTTAATTTTATTTCAAAGGTAAAGACTGGTAGAGCTCTGAAAATAGCAAGTTTTATATTCTTTTCTTTCCCCCTGAAATTTTGAGTGCATAATCAATGAGTCACTGCTAATGTCACAGATGCTAATTTTCACAACCATGACTGAAGTGATGTTCGTTTCCATTTGCATTTCATTCTAACAATGATGAGAGGTGATGAGTTGATGATAAGCTGTTTTCACTGTACTGCCCGCTGTGCAAATTTATGCTTATAGGCAAAGATGACACATAGTTCTGTCATTAAAGGTCTTTACTGCATTGCCTCTTGAAGAAAGACTGTTTGTCAAAATCCATTTGAACTCTGTTAAATAAGCAGAAATGGATGACAACATCTGGGAAGTAGTTTTAAGAACCTGGCTTATAGTGGGAATACCTGTGGGCCTTTATCAGAGAGGGTTCAGAGAAAGAAAAAAATAATACTTGTAACAACCATGTACCTGTAGATGAGGGAAAAGGGATTGCAGGTGACACTTCAGAAGGTGTTTCCTGTCTCCCTCAGGCGTCATAAAAAACTAGAACAAGGTTAGAGTTAACCTTGGGTTATTTTTCTTGTGCGAGTGGAAGGCTCTACAATCATATTACTGCTCCTCTTACCTCGGGTATTTTTTTCTTCATTTACATTATCATCTTGCTTCTTGATCATTAGCCATTTTTTTTTTTTTAACAGCAGTTTCAGAAAGTTGTGTCTTAACATATATGTTAGCATATCTCTTCTAGTAAGGTCCTGACATTTGAGGAATTTTGTTTTCTCACCAGAAAGTAAGGGTCCAGAGTCTTTGTGAGGAAAAAACAACCGTTTCTCTCCTGCCCCTTGCCAGGAAGCTGGTTAGGATAACCAGACTCTACATTTTGATGCTCAGGTCAACACGCAGGCTCACTGAGGGCTCACATGGCTCTTGACTAGTTTGTGTGCCAAAGGGAAAAAATGACATCTGCAGCCTGGTCCGGTTCTGGCCTCTTTTATGTGTTCCCTTGATTACAGCACCTTTTAAATTTTCACCAACTTTGCACAAAATGCAGGTAATTTCTTATTTCTTCCCTGTCTTGGATTTCCTTCAGTAGCTAGGCTTAAGTCCTTAATAGCAGAATATTTTTAAAACAAGTGAGAGCAAATTTCCTGAAAGGAATATTTTCACATTAATATTCATTTTGCTTAGAGTAAGAAATCCAGTTTGGTTCTTTGTTTCCTAAGCAAGCAAGAGCATTTCAAGAAGTATGTCTGAACCACCTTCTCCAGCCATTTTTAGAAACCAGACTATCAACCACATCATTTATAACTGTATTCTCTGGTAAATACTGTAGCACAACTACCAAGGTGACATAAATCAGCATTAGTTGCCATCGAATTCTTTAATAAGCCTTACAGAGCAGTTAACTTACTTCAATATTATGTTTCTAGGAAACCCCAAATACCCCAAATTAAACATTGGCCAGGATATCTGTCATTGCTGGAAAAAAGCAGTAACTACGAGGAGGACAGGGGGATGATGTGGCCTACAGTTTTCTGTAGGTTTCAACACTCTTCTAGTAATCTGTGCCTGAAGACTGAAGTCGTTATAAAGCCATCGCTGGCCAGCTTGTATAAGCAATTTGTGGGTGGCTACAAACACTTCAAACAGAAGAATCAACCCCTTGATGTGTGGGCAGAAACCCCTGGCAATACTCGCTCCAGAGAAGGAAAAAAAGTCTTCTGGGCCTCTGTAATCACAATATCCCTTAACCTTTATCTTCTGAAAGCTTGCAACAGAGTAACAGAGTTACTTCTGCAGTTAGAAACAGTCATACTCTCTTCCACAAATTAGCAATGTCTGGTTTTTTGCTAGAGATATTGCTGCTTGCGCCAGGCTACAGATTATTTATGCATTGAATATTTAGCAAGTTGTATGTCCTTTAAACCATCCCAATGGAAAACTGTTTCATGCATCAGATGAAGGTGTGTTGTACGGGTGTTGATATTCCACAGGAAAATGAATGACCACCTACATTTTTCCCAAGTGAATCTCTCCTGTAAACCTGCTTGCTCTTGCCTTTCTAGATTTTTATATCTTATTCCCCTTAGAGTGCACCCAAGAGCATGTTCTTACTTTTTCTCTTCTTCCCAAACTTGAGGCTGAAATTCCAGCCTAAGGAAAAGTTTGGAGATTTTTAACTGCTTCGGGGAAGGTGCTTCTTTGACTATACATATTATATACTGTACTGCCACTTTTTCCCCCATACCTCTTTGGTTTATTCCATGGATACACAGAAAGCTGGATAATGACTCTGCCTGTACACAGTCTTCAGGCTGCTTGATTGCCAGTCGTAACTGCTTGATTGCCAGTCGTAACATCTACTGGCATCTTTCTGGTAAGCTGAATGTCAACAGCAAAGGGTCTGTCATCTCTAACCATCATCCAGCACTGAGGCTGACATGCTTTCTCTGGGAAGAAGATCTAGTGATCCACCTACTGTTTTGCACCATTATGTCTTCTGGATGGAGCTTTAGTCCCTTTCCTGCCCTTTTATGTCTTCACCTCTTTCATCATCTTCACAAGAACAACCAAGTAACCTCACACTCCTGTACTTGATTTCCATGGGCTGCTGAATGGTTACTTCCTTGAGAACCATAGGAAGTTGTAAGTTCCTCTATTTGGTCATGCTGACCTCATTCAGAAGGTGTGGGTAGGTTTGCTGTTCTTTCAGGGATGTTGAAAGGCAAGTGAGACATGAGGCTACTGGAATACCTGAGTACTTCGCTTTAGGGTTTTCTGCAGTGTTTCTCATGGCTTCTTCAGGGAGGAGAGAAGCACTAGAGGAGTGCTGTTCAACCAGAAAACACGGAAAAGCTATGGTGCAGTTTCACATCTTCCTTCTACCATTATGTTTGAGGTAGAGATGGAGCTTTGTCACTGACAGCCTGCAGCCGTGAGCTAAAGAAATCGGCTTCACTTAGCAACACCACAGCCAAAAGCAGATGTGTGAAGATGAGACGACAAAGTGGCCGAGACAGCTGAATGAGCTCACACAGCTTGACTCTCTGCTGCCTTCACCTGTGCAAAGCAGATGCTGAGCTTTACCACTCATGAATTGCTTTCACTTGCCGCAGCTGTGCTGTTTTTCTCTTATACTTCTGTCTGTCTGCCTCCTTTTTTAAGATCAGGTATTAAGCCCAAAAACCGCTTCACAGAGCTGGAAAGAGGACATGGTTCACTGATGGATGAGCAGCTCAGAGCCTGTCTAGAGAGTGCATGAAATGACTGATGATGGTAGAACAGGCAGTCAGCTCTAGTCACAAGCACATGGCAAGGCTCTTCTGATATTGTCTATTGGGGTGTTTCCATGATTTTCTTCCTGTCTCTATAATGGAGCTTATATTCTCTTGATTAATGTCTCTTGATAATTGTGGTAAAATGTTTGAAAACTATGTGTTTGGGATTTTAGTTAGTATCTGAAGGAACGGGAAGAGGCAACAAGTTCCTACCCGTTCATGAAAGCTTAAAACCTTGTAGCTGGCACAATCCCCTTTGCAGTGATAGGCCAGATTTGAGTAGGATTTGGAGTATGGCCTTGAATTTGGGGTTCAAAGAACACCTCAAAGCCCTCACTGCTGTCTGTGCCTCAGTAACATCATCTCATTGGTGAGTGTCTCTCAACTACGCGCAGTTTACATGGAGGCTGTGGGAGCAGGGGAGGGGTGAAAAGCTCAGTCTCAGTTTTGTCATATGTCAGAATAAAAACACACTTCAAGCATCTGGTACATTTGTTTTTCATGAGGTAAAACTGTAATTTTCCACTGAGCTGTGATCGCAATAAGCCCTGCCACAGAGATAATCGGAGAGAGGGGAATTGATGTGCCCATACTAGACTAGTACCATTTGCTGTGCCCAGTACCCCCAGTGAGCTGTTGTTCATATTCATTCATTTCTGGTATAAGAGTGACCTGAACAGCATCAGGATGCTATCTTGTCTTCAGACAACTAGATTGTTTTCCTAGGATTACAATTATAGAATTTACGCTACAAAGAAAACTCAGAATTTAACACGTCATAACTTCTGCACTAAGAATATTCTTACGCAGTGCTAAATCACGAGGAAACCCTGAGCTGGAAACCTTCTTTCAGCTTCCATACTGGTCCAAAACCAAAAGCTTATTGAATTTCTTTTATGAGTTAGAATTTCCAAGGAGCATATTTTAGTTTCCAGGCATATGTTGTGCAAGCATGTCCAGTTTTTGAAGCCTGTGAGGCTGCAATGAAGTGCCATGTGTGCTTTCTTCAACCGGACAACAAGGATAACTTTTGCCCATGGGTGGCAATAAGCCAACATTGGAACTCAGCCTTCTGACAAGGAAGGATACATGAAGGGAAAAAAATGGTAACACTGGTCATCATTTTAAAGGAGTCAAAAGTTAACCCACTGTAATGAGTATAGTCTTTTGTTTTGTTTTGTTTTTGTTTTCCAAGATAAAAATAATGTAAATAAACAGACATATAGATTTGATGAAACACTAAAATCCACAGTGACTGATGATAGGTACTGCACTGAATTTTGCTTCTCTACCGTAGTGCATCTCCATTAAGGCAATTTCAGCTAATCTCACTATGGATTCATTAATCAAGTCTAGTCAGAATGTCTGAAGGGAGATAATGGGGGGGGGGGGAATGGCCCATTGTTTGGATCTTGTTCTTCAGCTAGTTAGTTTGTTTATCATGTTGTGTAATATTTGTATCCTGATAAATAAATTCCAGTCACAATTAGTTATCATAACAGATAACTAACACATCTTAAAAAAAAAAGTTCAAAATTATTCCGTAAATAGATCAATTAACTTTGTGTTCTCTTTACATCACATGCCTATACAGATTTCCAGCCTGCAGTATCAGTTAACAGTGAAATGGAAACAAGGTGGACCATTAGCATTTTAAAACTTCCTCCCTGTTAGCCAAAGGTGCAAGCATCCATGGAGACAAAGTCCCTAATCTTATATCTTTTTCCCTATGCACTAACATCCTAAACGCATACTTGCAGTATCAGCAGTCTCTTAGTGCCTTCCAAAATTTCTCCTCTAAAAAGCCTAAGAAAAGATTTGTTCATTTTTTACTCATTTTTTACTCATTTAGGGTTACATACTGTATATCTGCCCCACATAAAGCTGTCACTATATTACTTTAAAAAAAAAAAGCTGAGGTTCCAAGAGCCCGGTGGGGTTGGAGACTGCTAAAGATGGGAATGTTTATAAGCTCTGTGATATTAACTGCAGCACTCAACCTCAGGTGACATAAAGCATGCAAAAAAGAACTTTCTGTCAGTTTTATTATTTCTAAAAAGGTTCCCCTTGAAAGAGAAGAGTGACCTTGCTCTGCTGAGCTGACATATGCCACTGAATTAATGGCTAAGCTTTGCTGTAGGGAAGCTCGCAGAAACATTACAACTCCAATGGCTGAGTTTGCCGTGAACATTAATCAGGGGAACCAACATGATGTACCAAACACTCATTTAAAAGTAATAAAAACGAACTCTTTCTCCCCCCTCCCCCAAGTTTCTTAGAATTAGCTTATTGTTGGTCATTACCTGTTATCAAGAATAAGACTGCAGGACAGCAGTAAAACTTCTATGAGGGTTTTCTAAAGTTTGCTTACTCTTCAGAAAAAACAAACGAGCTTTTGGGATGGTCAGATTTAACCGTGACTTAGAGGTTATTTTTTAATCTTGTTTCCCCCTGGAAGGTCATTTGAAAAAACACCTTCCACTGAAAATGTGTCTCTCCCTAGCAAGGAATGCAGTAGCTGCCTTCCATCCTCGGTGACTCCCCGGGAGCAGGACCAGCTCACGTGTCATGCATGAACCAAATGTTACGACAGGCAAGGAGGCTCTCGCTGCCATTGAAATAACCGCTGTTAAGGATCTTGTATGGCTGTGGTGCAACGGCTGAGTCGCAGAGGCTCTGAGCAAAACACCCTCATACCAGGCAGGAGTATTTTCTGCCTATCCCCTGCTGCTCTGCTCAGGGGTGGGCAGGCGAGCGTGCTGCGGTCAGCAGCTGTGGCCGCTTCTCAGGCTTGCGGAAAGGAAGAGCAAAGCCCTCGGGCATGCTGTGTCTCCCCGTGCTATTCTGCGCGGGGCCTGTCTAGCACAACGAGGCTCCTTATTGCCGCTTCTGCTCTGGCACGGGAGCTTGCCTGGCAGTTGCACTCCCACCTCCTCCGGGGCAGTACGCTGGCTGCCCCACTCCGTCCGTGCTGGACAGGCATGGGGCTCCCGTTAAAACTGAGCCCTTGGGGGCTGCGTGCTTCTCCGCTCGTCTTTGGGCATATATATTTTCATCTTCACTTAAAGCCTGCAGACACACATGTGAGTAATTTCTCTCGCACACGAAATCGGGCTGAACCCTGCAAGGTCAGGACCTAGGTAATACACAGCATTAATAAAATCGTGCTGTGTAAGTAAGCAGGGAAAGGACTTTAATTGAAGCAGGGTGATTTGTTTTTAAAATATGAGAACTTATCTGTGAATTTATCTGGTTCTGAGAGGAGAAAGTTTCAGGATGTTGGTATTTAAGAGATTAAAGATCAAAGCCTGCAATGCTTACATAGTGTTTAACCAGTCTTTATTCAGACAGCGCTCCCCTTTACTGCAGTCACAGGCCTGTGGATGGTGGATTTCCAGGCTTGTCCCTCAATGTTTCTGCCCATGTGTAAATGAAGGGTAAAAAAGGATAGCAGGGAGGTAGAAGCGCACATCATGCCAAGTCCTTAACTGTCATTTTCATAGCTCCTCTGAGTTTGTCACACATCCTTAACCTTCTTTTAAAGTCGTTTTCTTTTCATGGGTTTGTGTGCCACTGAAAGTCACTTTTAATTAAATGTCATATAAATAATAAAGTCTTAATTACATAATTATTGCAAATACCGGTGTGCACACTCCCTGAATTGGACAGACTGCCAGAGGAGCACTTGGAGTGACTTTTCTCACCAGGAACTGAGAGTGCTCTGCAGCAACTGGGCAGGAACAACGGTGCTCAAAACTCAGTCAATGCGCATTTACAGGAAGACTGGTCAGATCCCTCCCCCCTTGCACATTTTGCAACACTCAGTTGCAAAAAACTTTCTTAGTGTTAAGATCGGCATTTCTTAAATTGCTTCCTTATTTAGTTCCTCACAAACTTTTTAATCAACACGGCACATTTTTTGCCGGATGAAGTTGCCTTTTTGTTCAGACTTCCTACGTGGCTTGCCTCTTCCTGAGGAAGACTTACAGACCTTGCAAACCATCTTGCCCTCGTTTAACTTCATGAACAGTAGCTTCCTCCTTGCTCTCAGCTGCGTCAGTTCCCGCCCTGCGCGAGGTGCCCTTTGAAAGCACTCAAGAACCGAGTTTCTAGTGGAAATTCTGACATGTGGGCTGGGTTATCGGCAGCTACGTGCTTTTTGTCAGCATTGGTTCAGGCTTGAGAGACTGAGGCTGGTACCAGACAGGAGTACTGATAAAACAGCCACTCAGTGTTTACTTTGGAGAGTGAAGTTCGTTGATCTGAAGGAGTGTTAAGTCTGATTAACTCATTATTTTACAGAGCTTTTTCAGTCATTAAAATTAGGGTGTTTGCTCTGATGCTTCACGGTAGCACTTTTGTTCAAAGACCACTTTGCTCCCCTCTCTCCCCACCTCCATGCAGTTACTGAATACCAGAGCATGATAACAACCAGCCTTTTATAGAGTCATTTTTAAACCAGTTAAAAATGCCATTTCAGTCAATTGCCCTATTTGAGTTAGCAAGAACAAGCTGTATCTTTTTTATTGCTTTTGACTGGCGAAGTACAAGGTTTAGGCCATGTTTCGTGTGGGCTATAAAGTTATATTAATAGCTTGGTTAGTGGTCAGAAGTTCTATATGTGTAACTAATGTGTAAATAGGAAAAAAATCCCTGAGGTAGAAAGGCCATGAAGTCTTCCCCTTTTTTGCTGCTCTATTACTCTTTGGAGAGTGACTGAATCTCACATGCAAATTCTCATTCTCTATACAGAAGTGAGGGGCTTTTGTCGTTGTTGGCGTTTTTTTCACAGAACATCCCAAATGCTAAAAATTCCTGTCTTGCCTTCTGGGAAAGGAGACAATGTCTTTGAGTATCTATACAAGAAGATAAGCTAGCAGAGTGGCAATATTCATCCCTACTTTGGTGACCCTTTATTTCACTCTCAGAGTAGCCTCCTCCTTCTGAAGGGACTAGGAGCATCAGAGAATAGAAGAAATGAATCAAATCCTGAGCTCCACTTACCTCCATCAATCAAAGCAGCAAGCACAGACTGTCCCCTTGGCAGCTGCTGTGGCTTCTTCCAAGGAGAGAGGGAAGAACCCAAGTGTCTGTGGCAGGCGAGGAAATTGGGCAACATGCTGAGCTCCCTTTTTGTTACTCCCAGTGACTGCATTTGCCCCTGTACTGCTTACATGGTCTGGGTAGTCTGAAGATGAATGGAAGCTAAAAATGAAAATGCATGGAGGAATTTGAAGAGATTTACTTGTGCGAGAGGGTCAATGCAAAGCCGTTATGTCAAGCTTTACTTAAAAGCTATTTTGAATAGGACTTGAAGCAAAACATAATGGGCCAGAATTTCTCACAGTAGGGTACAAGATCTCTGAGCAGTGTGAATTGTCCAAAGGAAAATATGAGAGGAATATCACCCATGACGATTATTTAGCAGGATAACTGCTGTCAGTTTTGGCTCAAAGGTTGTCTTTAGACATGGAGAAACTCTGACTAGTTTATCATAAGAACTAACTGACTTCCCCTATGATATGCCCTACAAGGGAAGGATGTTTTATAACAGAAAGACACGGATTGCAGAACCTCTTCTTGTTGTATTTCTATTTGTATACCGTACCATTTTCTGGGGAAAATTATAGGCTATTTACAGACAAACCAGATCACCAACTGCAGACTATCCAAATTAAAATAAACAGCAATTACATAGCACTTACCCCTTTAAAATGATTATTTAAGGTTCCTGGATTTCAGAGAATTGAAGATACAGGAAAAGGTGGAAGAAGGATTTAAAAAACTGAAAAATACCTTTGATATTTGCTATTATGCTAATTTGGTATACTGAAGGGGAAGGGATGAAAGTTAACACCTTGATTTTTAGAAATTATTTGATCAGTCCTTGTGTGGGAAAATAAAAGTGTTTCTCCCCTGCTCGTGCCTCCACTAGATTTTACTGAGCAAATTCGTATTTGCTTAACATCTCCATTGGTAGCTCTTGCACGAATCCAGCCAGAAAAATCACTTAACTGTATAGGATGCTGAATCCTGGTATCAAAAGTCAATAGCGTACTTTCTTCTAGCAGCTTTGCATTTACTTTAAAAGCTTTCCTTCACCTGGAAATAAGGCCTGTCCGTATCTTCACGAAGTAGGTGTTCCCTGACGCTAATGCAGTGACTGACACTACTGAAAGTAATAGCCCCGTTCCCTTTGCAGCCCAGAGCTCCTAAATCTGCTTTTTGTTATCAGTATAATGGGGTTGAATACATTTTTAAAAGGTGGTAGCTATTGATTACTTAATGGAAAAAGTTAGTATAGAGAATTGCTGAAGCAGCCCTATTTAGTGCTCTCCAGTGCAACAAGACCATTATCTAGAATAGTGGAAATCATCCTGTAACCCTTATTAATATTTAATAGGGATGAAGCAACACTGAAGTACACTACAAAATAGCCCAAGGCTTCTGCACATGTAGGATATAAGGTTGCTTCAAGGGTCGAAAAAGAATAACAGATTTCCCTGTGCTCAAGCTGCTTATAGGTAAGACCAACAATAAACAATGTTTTTCCTCTTGTTCCTTTTAAAGTATTTGCAGCACATCTGCACTTTAATACACAGTTATTCCTCCTAGACATCTTGAAGTGATTGAATGCAACAGAAAGGTCAGAGTATGTTTAGAGATCGCTGTGTGAGACGATTTTATACTTTCCCAATATTGCTGTGAATCCCAGCCTCCCTCTTTCTATCCCTCCCGCTCCATGCTGCAGGGCACATTTGCCTGGGTTGACAAGCCAGTGAGAGGTGTTAATCCTGTCTAATAGAACCATAATCCTTGGGGCTGTGTTTTTATATCATACTATTGAGCTACCCCCTTGTCACAGGATATTGTTCGTCTACTTAACAGCAAAGTTCTTTATGGGAATTTTAGATAAAATTAAAGCGTACAATCCAAATTGTCCTTTTCAATTTCACAAGGTAAAAAAACCCAAATAAACCACAATGTTTAGCCAACAGAGATTTTTCTGAGAGATTACAATCAATTAAGAGGAGAGCTGTGTGATTTTTTTTCTTTTCTTTTTTTTCCCCTCAGTGAATAATAAATGTCATTTTACTTGTCCAAAAATATTCACAAATCTGGGTCAGCTTCTTCAAATAACCTTTGGCTGGAAATATTTGTCAGGTTAGATGTGCCCAGAAATGTAGTGAAAAAAAGATATATTTTTTTTTCTCTTAAGCTGCAGTGCTTAGAACATGGACCCAAAAAGTGGGTACACTTTCCTCTTCCATCTGGCTGTGCTCAGGCCTCTCCCACTGCTATGTCCACATTAATTTTTTTTTTTGGGGGGGGGGTGGAGCTGCTTGTAGGAAAACAGGGAAATGCAACAGCAAGGAGCTTTTATTTTCAGTTGTTTTCCAGGGGATGCTGATTTTCTTCTTAAATGAAGACTTTAAGTATTTTCAGACGGTTTCCCGTAGCTTTTCTTTGTTGTAGTTTTTTCTCTCTGCAAACTATTTTTAGTTTAAAAGTGACTGCGTTAAAGAGCTAAAGGAGCTAATATGGATAGTAACCCTGTGATTTATGAGCAGGGACAGAGTAAGATGGGGTCCTTCCTGGACGGAAACACCCAGGGGAGGTATGTATGTGTGTGCTTCACGTAGCTGGTATCATTTCGATGAACTCCTTCCTTAAGATCACGGCTGCAAAGCCTGCATGCCGCCTGAATGCCACCTTGCCACCCTGTGCGGCATCAGGAGCCTGACGGTGTTACTGATGAGTCCCGCAGAGGACTAACTGCTGCCAGGAAAGGAGAGGAGAGCGTAAGGAGACAGAGCAGCGAACAGCAGCCTGGTAGCTGTGGGCAGAGCCGGTACGGGGCTGTACCAGCACTCAGGAACTTGCCGGCAGCTGAAATCGTTACTTAGGTCTCGGCTCAGACAGGTCTTTGGTTTTCCAGCTTCCCAGAGGACGGCACTGCTGCAGCGTTACTAACCTTGCCGCCACGGTAGGGAACTGGAGGACAGGCGTAGCGAGGGCAGTGTTCCCTCCAGCACTCGCCGTTTGGGCAGTTCTGCTCCCCTTACCGTCACCGAGAGATTCCTCTTTAGCTTCTCTGGAAGCAGGTTCATGCCGGCATTAAGCCCGTCTGCAACGCGAAGGCAGGCAATGGGACCGGCTATCAAAGCAGTCCTTTTCTCCTCCTCTTTTGTCGCCCAAAGGACGGTCTCTCTCAGTTGCCTCCGAGGCAGCCTCATGAAAACCCTTACCTGGCCGAGAAGGCTGGAAAGGTGTAATGGTGGAGCAGAGCCAGGAGCTCGCAGGCCCCTTTGAGGCTGGCGGCATTCCTGGATGGAGAATGAAAGGAGGTGGCTGGAGATGCCAGGGGAAAGGGCCACGGTGGGTGGTTTAGAAACCTGGGGGGAGATGAAAAGATGGCTCGTGTGGCTTGCGGGGAAGAAAGCAATGGAGCAAGGAACTGGTTTGGCTGAATCACGTGGGCAAGGTAAATGGGTGAATAAATACAGGAGAACCTGTAACCAGGTAGTCTGAAATCACTTACGTGTTTTTTCCCTTCAGAGGGGATTTTGAATACTCAGAAATATACTAAGATGATGTTGCACAGTATATAACAGTAAACCTGCTTCAAGAAATGTGATACTGCATTGTAAGACTTTCATTTAGTATGGAAGAGTGGAGAAGTTTAAAAAAACAAGTCTTTCTGAATTTATCTTTGAGTATTGGTGAAGATATAAAAACAAGCTCTTAAATACACTGTAGAGTTGACAAATGTCTGAATTCTGGCTGTTATTAGGGCCACACTTAAAGGGACTTCTGACTTGTCATCAGCGCCAATTTTATGCAGTTTGCCACCATGGGCAGAGCAGTGTCAGACAATTTTGCCTGGGCATGTCTGGCAGGTATTTCTGTGTGACCTCTCTTGCAAAAATCTGCTGCGCCACTTCCCTCCTTGCCACGTCAATTATCCACACACAGAAGGGGTGAAAATCAGCAGGAAGTAAAAGCAAGCCATTCACTGTCTCTTAATGCACAGCTCAGGTGATGCAGCCTTTCTTGTGCCTTGTGGCACAGGGCAACATTGTACCCGTCTATGTTTAAAAATCAGGTTTTTGCTTTGGGGGGTTGGGAAGATAACACAGGGCCTGCCTGAACATCCTGTTGCTTACTCCCTCTGCAACATTTGCATTTTGGAAAAAATGTATTCATAATCCTTGGCCATCCTTGCTGATTCCTGTTGGTAAAGAACTGTAAACAGTCTCCCCAGCTGCAAAAGTAAACTGTATAAATTGCCACAGTTGACACCACCATAACCAACTCTGTAGCTTGTATAATATTTATGGAAACATCTTTTTTCCTAAGCTGAAGGACAGCAATCTTACCTAGAAGTAACTCATAGATATCTGTGTATAATTAATGTGAAACTGATGTAGAAGAACTCAGTCATATCCATGATCTAGTTAGTATTTGAAGCAGTATTGGTTCTCTTACTCATTTTTCTGCGTCTGGCTGTAGAGTCACAACTTTTTTTCCCTATAGTCACCTCCTAGTTTGTTTCTAGCTGTATGTAGCAGTTCATGGTCCAGTGATCTGGGAGGAATTTTTAACACAAACAGGTGACTTGACATATTTAAGTCTTAATAACAGAACAAAACACCATCAGTGAGTCAAGGTTTGTCTTCTCTCTTTTTTACAGCGCACAAGCAGCTTCGGAAGCTTTGACCGCTTCAGGCACCACTCGATATCAAAGACGGATGATTCAGCTGAGGTCTGTATAACACAGAGTTTTACTTTCTTCAGTTCGCTTTCCCACGACAGTTATGCAAAAACACTGGGAAACTATTGTGTAAATTTTACACTGTTGAGAACTTTGCTTGTGTACCTACATCTACCTGAGTGATTGAGCCCTTGCCAAAATGAACGAGAATCACACGTAAACTTCTGTAATTTGACGCGAAGATTAGAAACAATTTTTCAAAAAGATTAAAGTGCACTTCAGGTTGGTGCATGCCCAAAGTAACCGGCACGTGTATGCAACCCACAGATGTGTCATTTTTGTTTTCACGACCCTGTATAAATCTCCTCAATTCTTGTTTGGATTAAGGACACTAAACAATGGGAAACAACATTTTCTAGCATAAAATATATTTTGTTTCTGTCATTCACACATAGAGTGGTGTGCTACAAACCCGTTTAGGTAAACAGTTCCCCAGGAAAATGGCTAGGATTGACTTTTGTCGTCCTAACTGCATTGGTGTCCTTAATTATTTTGTGTAATTCCTATTCCACTACACTGAATTTCATTTTCATAGTTAGTTGTTGCTTACTTTTTTATTTCGAATCAGGTATCTGAGTTGGAGACTATAAGTGACATTGGAGATGCAGTACAAACTAAAGCAGCAAATAATGGAGGAAGTTTGGGTAAGAAGATGAGAGCCATTTCCCTTACCATGAAGAAAAAGATGGGTAAAAAGTACATCAAGGCACTCTCTGAGGAGACGGTAAATACAGCTTAAGAATCTCGTGTTTGATGCTAATATATGTGAAGTAAAAATGTTATGTGCATTTTTCCTGTTCATGTTTCAACTGTCATCAGTTACGACAGTCTGTAAAAACATGGTAACACATACTGAATTAAAACAAATTTTAGTATGTACCCTTTCTTTCACATGCATGTTAATGTACACACACATGCACATATACAATTAAAGCATCACACAGTAAGGGCCTAAGATAGGCATAGGAATCTTACATCATTGAATTTTGCTTTGTCATCAAGGAGAACTCGTATAAGCACCACAAAAATGTCTCCTAATGTGGACACACGGGAGTATCAGATGAACCCCATCACCAGTCTGATACTCAGCCTGTACAAAATGCTTCATTAGAAGAATTTATCTTTCAATACAAGAATTATTTCCAAAGTCCATTTTGTAGAGGTCAGCCAGCATCCTAGAGCGTGACAACTCGTATGCCTTATCTGCTTTTACCTTATTTAATCTTAGTGAACCTATCTTTATTAAACATAAAAAACATACAATGTTTCACACACTGCAAACCCTGTTTTCTCAATATGTTGTGTCAGTGATTTCCAAATGTTAAAAACATGCGGAAAAAGGACTTGTCATGCTCAATCATCCTAAAAAATCTAGCTAGTCTGCATCCTATCTCACACGTGTCAATATCAAATAAGTAGGGAAAATAAGTAAGAAACTTCATGAGTAGAAAATAGTGTTTCACAGGATGCCTTTAGATAGTTGTTGGAGGTCAAAGACAAAGATTCCTATTTCATTAGTTTAGTTTGCTTTTTTTGCTAAAATTGGAGAGGTTGCAATCCATGGTTTTTATATTATAAAAAAGAAAAATCAGAATTTCAGCATTTACTTTCTGCACATTTACAGCAACGATTCACGTGACAGAAATTCAATGAATCGTCTGATTGGACACACATGTAGCATAATCTTCATTCCTGCAGGAGATGATGACAGTCGATACCAGCCCACTGATTAATCTATGGGTTATACTGCTGACTGATGTAACAAGCACTGCCCTTGCTGAAAACCAGTATAGTCTTTCATTTCAATGCTATGCCTTATACATACCTGTATGGGTCTCTACTTCATACAGGCACTGTTATCTCTGCTTGACTTCATCAGCCAACTGACGAATGATTAATATTTCCCCAAATATAACGTAACATCCTAAGTACTGCAGAATGTTTCACTTGCATCAGAATATTACGCACATTGACAACGTGATGAAATCTGCTGAAGAAGTTCCTTCCTTTGAAAGCTCATCATTATTTCATTTAGTTGTTACCTCAACCCCAACTTACCTGTGATTGAAATATGGATCTTATTGTTTTGACTAGCCTGTGATTCCTGAGGTGTGATTTAATGTTATAAACTCAAGGCGCCAATTTCATACACGATTAGATTTTGTGAGAGAAACATGCACCTGTTAATTCTGAAATGCACTGGATTTTGAGGCCAACGTGTAGGTCGGGCAATGTGGTGGGCATGGTGCTGCCACACCCCGATGTCATACATGTGTACAAGCTGTCTCAGAACACCCAGGCTTGGGTGCCAGCCTGCCGCCAAGCAAGCACCCATGATTTTCAGAAGTTCAGCGCAAAACACAGCTGCGTCAGCTAGCCCTTCACCATGTGCTTTCAGAATTAAACTTTATACTTCCTCCTCTGAGACAATCAGAAAAAAACAGCTTATCTGGCTACCTGCGAGTTTCCCATTACAAGCCTTTGTCACTGATGTGGCATATTGCAGTCTTCTGAGATGGAGAATCAGTTCAGCTGCTTGAGCAGAAGTGGAATGAAGTGAGTGGGGCAGAGAGGAGACAGGGGATTTCTCCAAGATCATAAGGTGCTAGGGGTGGTGCTGGTCATCCTTAGTATCAGGCATCAACTTCTAAAATGCTTTCTCTGATAGAGTGGTTCATAATAAAGTGCTATGACAAGTTAATCTCCAATGATGATTTAAAAGGAAAAAAACAAATGTTTGTCTAAAATACAGTTCTTCGTGGTTAACATCTGATTTTTGTGTTAAAGAATGAAGAAGGAAAAGATGACAGTGATCCTGGTGGTGGAATACACACCGAGAAGGTCTCCCTAAAAGCCAGTGACTCTATGGAAAGTCTCTATAGTCTGAACAGTGGCCAGAGCTCCTCTAGTAAGTACAAGATATCCATACTTCTTATTGAGTCACTGGATCGATAGTGTTATTGTTTAAGTCTGAGGTATCAGAGCTGGTGGTCAAAACTGTGATAGCAGAGAGCTCTTCAGTCTGGCAGACAAAAGTGTAATTTGATTAAATGGGTGGCAGCTAGGGTAGGTATACGTCCCTCCAGAAATAAGCTGAGTGTTTTTAAGAGTGGAAATATTAACTGAAGTAAAAAAAATAACATGGATTATAGGAGATGTTGCTGGTATATATGCCATAAATGTTTTTTGGGGTTACCACTGCTATGGTGCTGGGACCCATAGGGTTGCAATCACTGGGTACAGCCACAGAAGCATCCTCTCTGGGGGTAGTGGCTGTGAGTTCATCCTTTGCTCTGCAGATGTGAGCAGACAAAGAGAGAGGTCTCTCTGAGATGATGGGTGATGGGGGCCTGACCTGGTGGCTTCAGGTCATGATGCAGAGAGACACAGTCTGCTTCTCCGCAAAACCACTGAAAACCCTCCCCCAAGAGGGTAGTCCCAGTCGGAGGGCAGATGAATCTCTGATGAGAAGCGGAGATTGCCTCCACCTCTCTATCCGTTGCTCTGCTGTCGACATTTGCTGGGCAGCAGGCCACAGCTGTCCATGATGACGTTGCTTGCCATCACTGCAGGCACCACGTGAGCCCTAAGTGGGGACTCGAGCTGCGGTCCAGACCATTTGCACTAAGTAGTTAATCTGGCCCTGAGACGGAGCTGTGCACTTAAGCAATCACCTCAAACAAAACCATTTTAATGATCATTTTCTGCGATGTGATTTGTGAAAATTGTATATGGGAGTTTACTTCCAACACACTGCTGCTCTTATCTAAAAACATATTTGGATGGGATATTGCAGAGCTTGCTCAAATTTGCTTGAATTACTCTGCCGATATTTTATTGCTCAACTTGGATAAAATGACAGGCAGAAATGTTGATAAGATTAAAATTTCCCTCTGCAATGCAGGTTCCTTTGGTGTTTCAGCTAGCTCTGTAATGAAATAAAATAACTTCTACAGTACTTGTTTTCATTTCTTTGAATAAACAGGAGAAGTTCAGCAGAATTAATTCCCTAGATTGCACTTTTAGAGTACATTTTATTAATCTGCAGAGGTAATATTTCAAAAAGTCTGTAAGTAAAATGTGTAGTCTATTAGTATCATCACCAGAAAAAGATTATTGTAGGGAAATTGTTAATGAAAGGTCTCATACTTGTTTCATTCAGTTTCTTGTAGTATGCTTTTTATTGAATGTATTTTTCCCGGAATGTGTCAAAACCACACAGACTACACTCTTTCTCTAATTCTGTGCTTTTGAACACTTTCCTCTCGGCTGCTGTGCAGAATTGCATGTCTGGGCATTTGGTGCAAGAGATCTCTCAACATGACTCTCTTTAAGGTGGGGTCACCAGCTGCTCAGACGGAACGAGCAACAGGGACAGCCTCCGGTTTGATGATGAAGTCCCTTACAGCGGGCCCTTCTGCGGTCGAGCCAAAGTTCATACCGACTTCACACCAAGTCCTTATGACACTGACTCTCTGAAAATCAAGGTAAGACAACCACCAGGATTTCTTCTTTTCCAGTAAGAATGCCAAGGGGGCATTTCTTAGATGTGAAGAATATGTTTACTAATGCATTTTTAACTGTTAAGTATGTGTAACACTCTAAAAGCAAGACCAATCTGGTTTTGCAGTGCTTCTATAAGGACTTAGTTCTGACAATGCTGCAAAGCCAACTGCCACTAAAGGCTTTTTAAGGCATAGACTCCAGGTAGGTACCTCGTTGTGGTATCTACCTGGATACCACAGCTTTCCTCAGGGTAAAATACATATTGCTCCCCACATACTAGGTCTGGAGTAAGAAAAAGTTGAGTCTCATGGGATGTGAAGTTGCCTCCCCAGCTTTTTCAGTCACCACTAGGATATATCAAAAGCTCAGTGGCACCTGTTGTCTTTAATAAAAACCGTTCTTTCCATTAAGCTTTTCTTTAAGCATACCTTTGAACTATGAATCTTCTTCGGCCCTGACAACGTGGCGGGGTGTCCAGGCTACGTGAGTGAGAAAAAGGAGCTCCGGACATGGGCCCAGTTGAACGCTACTAAAAAAGCCCAGCCATTTTCTTCTCCTTCCACGCCCAGATCCATTCAACATCATCATCTTCAGACTACCCATGTCTGTAATCTGGACTCCTTTCTCTTCCTCTTACACCTTCATATCCAGATTATATTCACACTTCAGCATCTTTGCCTCTTCTTCACAGCCTCTTCTTTTTGTCAAAGGCCTCATCTGTATCTCACTGCCGTCTCCCTCTCCTCCTCGCTGGCCTACGTTACAGCCATCGCTCTGCCAGTACTCGCAGTCTTCACCACTTGCCCTCCACTTCCACCCACACCTAGGGCATTTCTCTCAAAACAGTTTAACTGGTCACAAACCAGCAAATGTCTGGTGGCTCACATAGGTTCCTTTTTTAGTCACTGGAGTGGTGTATTTTAGAATTATAAAGTAATACTTAGGGTTGAATTTATCTCACAAAATTTCAGTACCCTGAATCTGAATTCAAAGTGCATCTTCAGCTTGGCTTAGAGCCCCTGCCTAATCCTGATCTGCATCCACGCCTGAAGCTCCTGAGTCTCCGTGAGCATGTAGAACAATATGTGTGCTTATAGATCTTTAAACAAATGTTTGTTTAGTTTCCATTTCAAACATGCTTATAGCTCTGAGCTCCATATTCTGACAAAAACAGGTCACTGGAACACAATCAATTTCATACTTGGGTTTATACCAAAACTGGAGTGACCACTTTACTTGCAGTTTCTTGACCAGACCAGAAAAGATTTGAAAGTCTTGGAGTCGTTCCCAGATATTTTAACAAACTGAGCTGAATTTTTAACTTTGTAACAGAATGCCAAAGGAAGAGTGCATGTGGGGATTTGTTGGATAACTGTTCAAAGACTTTCATAATTTTTATAAGTAAGTTCTGTGGTACCTGTGCAGGAGAGAAGACTCAATTCTGAGGTCAGGGGAGCAAGTTGTGGAGGGGGTATGACTTACAAGGGAGGTTTTTTGCTATGAGAATTACTCAGAGTGACTGTTTTGCTGAGCTGAGACCTTGGTTCCCACAGCGTGGCTGTGAACACCTTTGCCAAAAACCCCTCTTGAAGTAGCTATGTTGTCACTCTTTTTTCACTCACATTTGTGAGTGAATGCACAAGTGTGGAAAGCCGAAGCCTTTAGATCTGTCTGCTAAGGCACCTTCCACTATTTTCTCAGTCAATTGTGTTAATAGTAGTGGGAAAATTTCTCAGTCCTTTGGGAAGGACAGACAGGAAGATATTAAGGGAGTTAAATGTTCTTTATTGCCTTTGAGAAATGTAGCCAGTGTTTTTTACTGTAAAATGGGTAAGAGTCCACCTTTCACATAGCTCAGCTATCAATTTTTGAAGACCCTTGAGATGCTGGATAATAAGATTATTGTGTAAACGGTTTGGCACATATTTGGAAAATAACCTCACAGTGTTCCCTTGCTTTTTGCCAAAGCTATGCCCACTATCCATGGCAAAAGTTGATTGCTGATGCAACCCTATCCCTTTTCAGGGACCAAGTGGAGCACAAAAATGGTGAGAGAGGCTGCTTATGCTCACCTCTCCTTCGCAAAGGTTTGGAGATGAGGACTAACTCCATGTTCTCTAATTAATTTGCTGTGATTTTATAAAAGCAAAGAAGCTAAATCTAGGTAATTTTAAAAAGTTACTTCACTCTGGCTAGTTAAGATCCTCTGCTGTCTGTGCTGGTTTTGATCCATAGGGGAAAAGCTACATATAACAAACCAGATGTGTAAGCAGAGGTGTGCTTTTTTTTATTGTTCTAGAAAGGAGACATTATAGATATCATCTGTAAAACCCCCATGGGCATATGGACAGGCATGCTGAACAACAAAGTAGGAAACTTCAAGTTCATTTATGTGGATATTATCTTGGAAGAGGAAACCGCACCCAGAAAGGTAAAGCCGCACAGAGGAAGCAAAAGGACCAAGCCTAAAACATTGCAAGAGCTCCTGGACTGTGTCCACCTGCAGGTCAGTGAAGGTGTTTCCCAGCTGCATTTGAAACGTTTCATTTCTGTGCGCTCGGGCTTGAATGTCATTAACAGGCAGAAGTAGAAAAGCAGGTTTCAGCAGTTTTGATGTCAGCAAAGCAAAGCTGCTTCGTGTCTGTCGTTTATCTGATGTGAGCGGCTTATAGAACCCCATTTTACCACATCATCTGGTTAGGCTAAGAGACTCCACGCAAAAAGGCACGGTGGTGACTTGTCAAGTCACTGTAACCTGACTGCAATTGTATGCCTAAGCGTAGGAGGCGTGTGCCTGTGGACACCTCAGGGACAGGACTGCAGTCAGGATCCAGTGCCAACGCTTAGAATCTGGGTTTCTAATTTCTCGTGATCTTTAGGGAGCAACAGTCTTTTTGCACTATGCTCATGTTGCGCCTCTCCCCCTCTGCAACCCTAGCTCTCGACTGAGCGTCAAGGCATA
The DNA here is from genome assembly GCA_034782735.1 of Sagittarius serpentarius. NCBI lineage: Eukaryota > Metazoa > Chordata > Aves > Accipitriformes > Sagittariidae > Sagittarius > Sagittarius serpentarius. The sequence continues at coordinate 22,481,821 of JAVKLA010000030.1, read as the reverse complement.
ATTAGGTCATGATTTACAGGTAACACTTATAATAACGGTTATTGCTTTGGTGCTGATGCAAACACTCTTCTCCCTGGCGTACGCGCAGAGTTTCATCCTGCGTCGACACACAGCTCAAGGGGGACCACGTGTGACACAGCATGGCTGAGGGCTCCCTCAGCTTCTCACCCTCGCTTATATTGAAGGGCTCCTTCTGTGCAAAGGCAGAGCACACCCTGCCTCAGAGGCCCTCCTGCACTCAGCATGGGAAGTACTCGTGGGCTGACCCACAAAATTCCAGAGGCTCGGCAGATTAAATAATTTCTGGCAGAGCTCGGTCCTGGTCTGATTTGCTGCTGGACTCTGTTAGACAGCTCAGGCACAGATGCTGGGATGGCCTGAAGAACGCGCAGGCATCTCCGCCTCTGTCCTCTCTTGCTCTTCAGCTCTGGTTTTATGCCAAAGGCAGGTCAATCAGACTGGAGAACGGAGCCCATTTCAACCTGACAAAAAAAACTAACAGAGAAATTGTGCCTATTCCTCTACTAAATATAGTGCTTGTTTATGTGAAAGGATTTGCTTGTTTCTTTTTGTAGGAATATGCCTCGACCCTCTTGCTAAATGGCTATGAAACTCTAGAGGACTTAAAGGATCTACAGGAGAGCCACCTGATCGAATTAAATATTGCAGACCCAGAAGAGAGGGCAAGATTGTTATCAGCAATTGAAAATCTACAGGACTATGAAAGTAAGTGCTTAACCTTTGTTGAGTCATGTGCAAGATTTAACTGAAGAAACACATATAAAGAAATAGCAACTTCACAGTGATCTGTTAAATTATTTTTCTTTTAAATATGAAACATGGAGTCAGATGGTTTTCTTATTTGTTCAGATAGCAAACAGTACATCTCTTCTCGAGATGTATATGATTACTATACTAGTAACACATGAACGATTTAGAATTTCTTATTAATAGGTCCTACACCTATCGCTTAAGAACAGCTCTATTTATGGTTGGGGACCCAACCCCCAGAGAGGCTAAGTGACTTCCCAGAAGTCACAAGGTCTGTGCAAGAGCAGAAAATAAACCTCCCAAACCCTGTGCTAGTATCTTAACCAAAATAGAACTTATTTCAAATAGCTACAGTAAAGAATTTTCTTGAAATTTTTTTAAACAATGTTCTGCAGAAAGAATACAGTTTTTTCTCCCCTCACTTCATCCCACACTTAAATCCTTATCCAAATCAGTTTCTTTTGTAGGAAGGCGTTGTAAAAAAATATACATATACTAATAGCTGGTTTGCATTCTTTTCTCAAAATGAATCTGACTCAAGTTTCCAGTGAGATTCTGAAAGCTGATCATACGGTGCGTGTATGTGTATGTGTATTGATCACTACTATGTTTTCTTCACTTGTTCCTTTCGCTGGGAGTGGAACAGAATATACTGTTCTCACGATATTTTAATATTTCCAGCCTCACTTCTAATTTTAAATCATTTATGTCAAATTCCTAGAAACTACAGCTGAGCATCTACTTAATTAGACACTCAGCCAAAACAGATGTTTTCCTCTTCATTAATATTCGTCCATACTCACCCCTATGCTGAGCAGTCATTTCATCAAAGGTGCACTTGGAAAAGGAGGCCTGGAAAAGCAATGTCTTCCTGGGATATTTTAATATCAATTCCTGTTAGGTGTCCACTTTTTATCTCCTCAGTAGGTAGGCAGCTTTCCAGTTCTCACTCCAGCACATGTACATATGTATGCACACATCTGCATGCACATATATACCCTATGTTCTTCAGCACATAAGTCTCTCTGGGTTTCTAAGCATGTCTTTGGCTACCTCATCCCTTCAGATGTTCTCTAATCTCCCTCTTCGTGTCTTTGCTGACCTTGTTTTTTACTGTACGTTTGGGCTTTTTCGGGACCCCATTTTATGTTCAGTCCTTCCTGTTCTTAGTCAGCTTGCAAGGCAAGGTAAGGTTCTTGCAAACACATTGGGGAGGCATTGAAAGGGTTTTCTTTGCCCACCAGGTTCAGTAGTTCTTTCTGGTCTATAGCTTTGTGGGATGACAGGCTAGAAAAGGACTCTTGAAGGGCTGTCTATGCAGGAGCAGTGATTGAAAGAGTGAATCCAGGAAAAAAAGGGTTACATTTTCCGATAATTGTATTGCGAGGATCTAGCTGGAAATCATCTGAAAATAAGTTCGTTCCCTTAGTCTGCCCTTAAACTGAGTATACGTATATTTGTGTATATTTCTTGGTAACTAGCCTTGCTGCACTTTTTGCACATTTTATTGTGTATGTTTTTCTATGTCTGTATTTAATTAAAAAAAAAAAAAGAAAAATGCTGGATTGTAATTTTGCGGTTTTGCATCAGTGTGAAAAACAAAACCAAAACACAATGGTTTTTAACAGACCATGCAAATGTCAAACTATTCTGCAGTAGTGAGGATATGGTTTGCTATTTATATTCCTTGTGTAACAAAAAGCATAGCAAGCGCCCTTAGACATCCAACCTTTTTAGAAGATAGCACCAAGTTTTTCTTTTTCTGAAGGTGTCTTAACACTTAATATTCTACATATGCCTGTGCAAGGACCAAACCTAACAAGGTTCTTACATGTTCCACAGACTAAAAATTAACAAATTTACCTAAATTATCCAAATAGGGTTCTTCCTAATTGGCAGCATGGGATTAAGTCACTTCTCCAGGCAAAACAGTGTCCCTGAGGTTATCTGTATGGTAGTCTAATAGTTTAAATTCTTGTAATGGTTCTGGAAATAATAACATTAAATCTTATAAAGTGGCCCATGCTTCAAAATCAGTGATGACACTGTAGTCTTAGATCAAGAGATGAAATGAATATTTGCTTCATGTCCACTTTAGATAGGTATAGCCAATCTTTCTAGTATTCAAATTCAATAAAATAATATTCCAGAATTTATGAATACGCACAGGGACCAGAACAAAGACATCTTTATATACCATGCTAGCTATAAGCATTCTTTTAAGTCTAGTTGAGTTTCATAAGACTCATGTATATTTTAAGGTAAGCCATGCATAAGTACTTCCCTGGTTTGCAATACTGTCTTGAATCAGGACTGAATCAAATCCTTGCCTTGTCTGGTTGCCAAAGGTTCATAGCATTTGTCTCGTGACCGGTAGGGACAGAACAGAATTTAACAACCTGTTCTAAAAAGAAAGATACTAAAGATTGATAGAAGCTATCTGTTAAGTCGTTATAACAAAAGACGGAGAGTCAAGATGATCTTGGGGATAAGCTCAGCATAAGTCTGACTTCGTCTAAATCATTTGACCTCCTTGTCCTTCTGTCAATCCAATTGGAAAATTGGGTTGAAAGAGCTGGGTGCTACTGTGAAAGTGAATTTTGCATCTGAACTGAACTTTCCTAGGTCAATATTTCTTTTTCCCTAAATGGGCAGGACTCAGTCCAGCATAAATGATTTTTTAATTAAAATTGATTTTCTGCATTGCTTAGAAGTAAGCAGCATAATTACCCACAGCTACAAGGTAATCTGTTTACTGGCCAAGAGTATTCTAGATATAAGTTCACCACTTTTCCAGGTAAAAGTTCACTCTTTTTATAAGCTTTGTGAAGAAAATATCCTAAGGCCATAGACCATATTTACTGTTCTAAGCCCGTCTTTCTCACAGAGATTGGAAGACTCTCATGTCTTTGCATTACATTAGTGCTTCCATGAAGCATGCGTTTGATTAATGGATGGAGTCTCAGGTATGGTCCAGAGCTGACACACAAGGGTTTCTGAGTTTTTGTGACTGACTCTGCTATTATGCAGAACAGCCAAGCGTGCTGGAATATGGCCTCGTTTTACTAGATTCTAGCATAAATGTAGTAAAACAAGATTTAATATTCCTTTAATGTGATATCTGATATTGTAAGATGTCCAGATGTTTTTACAGGGCTTTTAATTTCTTTTTCTTCCCTTGGCTTTTTCTTGACATTTATTGTATGTTATACTAAGAGTTTTCTTCATGCCGCATACTTGTTACTATATAATTCATGTTGCAGAATAAAGTTATTGAGTTTTCTAACCAACAGACCTGCAGCAATAGTTTCCGCATTATATGCTTCTTAAAGCTGTCCAAAATGTAGGATTTCTGACAGCGAGAATTGTTTCATCTTACATTTGATTTAGACCTGAATGAATTTGAAAGGAAAAACTTTACCCATCTTATATGAGGAATTAAAAAGTAAGGTTTATTTAGCAAATTCTACCACATACTGGTTTTTAAGCAGATGTTTCTTCCTGGTACTGCACTATCTTCTTTCTACCTTTCCTGGGAGTCCAGGCCCAAATTCACCATCTTCAAGCACTTCACATAGCAAGGCTATGATAGAACTGCAAGGTCTTACAAGCTCTTCATGACCTTCCCCCCTTTCCCAGATCTCTTTTTAGATTTTCTGTAAGTTGATCAGACCTATATATTTGGGACAAAATGATTGGTTTCCATGAATTCATGGCTAGGGAGGGAAAAAAAAGCCCTTTTTCATAAAGTATTTCTTAATAGCTTTCCATTCTTCTCCCAGATGGCTTCTAGACAGGAGATGGATGTCTGTGCTTTTGTAGGATGCTATTTTTAAAGTGAAGCAGTTGCTGGATGGTTAATGAATAAAGTAATAAAAGAAGTTTGGAACTTTTTTCTTGACCGCTTCCCAGGACACACATTTTTGTGTGTGCAAAATAGCCGTGATTCTCTTCTCACTTAGATGATGTAAGTCAAGAGGTTCATTCCTGAAGTCCAGTAGGTTACATTAGTTCGAAGCTATTCTGAGTTACAAAAGAATTACAGACTTAATTGGGTATGTGCATATAGTTAATTTTATAGAAAAGAAAGTGCATATGTGTAATTTAGGGGATAATATTTTACACCTATCTCCCCAAAATTCACTTCCTTAGCTTACTTTTCATATTTAAGTGCCAGATCATACTCTAAATCCCACTGTCAGTACCAGATAAGGTTTGTTCCTTATTTATTGTACTTGCACAGGAAGATAGTAGGTAGCTGAGGACACGACCTTCAGTTCTCGGTTGCATTCCTTATGTCAGGACCTAGCACCAAGAGTACCATTTTACACTGGGCAGTCCCTTTAAGTACATGGGAACACGCAATATCATGTCAAGGTCAAATAGTGCTCAAAGACAATCTCCCCTTCTGTACCGTGGTACAACTCATTGACCTGGACATAATATTTCCAGATTTCCCAAGGAAGGTCATCCTTGCATGAGTATTAGTATTTTTCACCTTTTTTCAGGCACATCTGTTTGCTTCCAGATTTTAGAGAAAAAAGAAGCTTCTCATTTCTGTTTTCACCATAGACTCTCCTCTCATACCAGTTCAGTATCCCTTCCAGAAAAGCTATGCCACTGACTTCCCTGAGTGCAATTTTTTAAGTTGCATGCCTGTAAATATCCACAAAAGATGTACTCCTTTGAGTCCCCAAAGTATTGCATGTGTGTACAGAACCATTTCAGGTTTCTCTGCTTCTTTTTCAAGAAGTAGCGCCATTTGCTGCTTCAAAACGATCCTTTCTGAGTTTGATGCTTTGTGAGTTTTCATTTCATTTTAACACTTAGGTGGTCTGACTGGTACAGGCACTACAGGCTGATACATGGCCTTCATACGTACCTAGGAGGCCTTGAAGACACACTTTGTTCTATTTAGTTATTGTGTGGTGCTGCTCAGTACGTCACCGCGGCATCTTCCAGGAAGGCACATGGGTGTCGCAGCCTAAAGCATGGCGCTCCTAGCCCAGGTCGTCTTCTGGGCAAAACGCAGGAAGGCAAACTCTCAGAGGGCACGCTCATGAAGTACGGCTTGTTGCTGGGTGGCCTTCTTTTTTTTCCCAAGACAAAATCCAAGCCTCCTGCCACTCACCTGGTTTAAACTGACATAACCACACAGGAGTCAGTGTGACCTCTGTACAGTCTTGAGCTGAATTGCCTTAAACCTAAGCTTAGAGTGCTGTCCTAATCAGGACTTTAAATTCACTAAAAAAAGGGGGAAAAGCTGGTGAAGGAAAAAAAGAGATTTATTCCTGCATGTATGATGCACATCTATGTCATTGAATAACAAATATTCATTTCAAAGATCTAAGGAGCGAGGAAGATAAGTATGCATCACACATCTATTTACCAAGGCTAAAGGCCTCACATTTTTTTCAGAGGTCTGAACATAATCCTACCATCTAAAGTAGTATTAGAATATATGTGTCAAAATGATGCATATCTTGGACTTCTCTGGCCATATCATAGACAACAGTGACTGAAAGCTATTTATCTTATACAAAACTGCTTTACTCTAGAAAAATGATAGAACTTCCATTTGTTGATAAGATAGTTATTTCTGATGATTCTGCAACATCTAACGGCAGTTTAATTTTATCAGTTCCTGTTCCCTGTGCATTGTATCTTTCTTCTGATGTCCAAAAGATTAAGACAGCAAGCTTACCTTTACTAATGTGGAACTTGCATGTGTACGTGTTAGAGGAAGGAATTAAGTAGAACTGAATGTAAGAGCCAAAAGCTAAAAAGTAAAAAAAAAGGCGTTGTTTCTTTTCTCATGAAGCAACACCTAAAGTTGTATGCTATATATATTTATAATACTCAGTATCCTGTTCAAGTGGTTTACTAGTTACTGCATAATATTTAAGGCTGCTTTAAAGAGAGGGAAAAAAAAGCGCCAAAGTTTGCTTTCAGTCTTTTCTTCTTAAATATGGGGGGAGGGGGGTGTTCTTCAACTTTATCTGCTCAGAATAAAAAATAGAAAATATTTTTACTGTCTCAAACACCTGAACAATTTTGTTTTTCAGTTTTTCATGTAGAAAATTATTCTGTTATTATGGGAAGAGACAGAATTTTTACATTTCTGTATGTTTTCTAAATAGAAATTTCTTACTCTTCTAACTGACCTAAATTCAGATTTAAAAAAAAAATTCTCACTTCCAGGCTTGTCTGTGTCTTTTTCCCTGAAACACACAAGGCAAAGACATTGCTGCCGAAGAATTTAGGATCCGTTTTTCACATAGGAACTACTCAGATTATCGCAACTAGTTACAGGGCACTAATACACTGACTGAAACTGCATTTTCTTTTTAATCCGCTAGTTACTTGGTCTTCTTTCCATTGTAAACCCAAGAAAGTGGATGGAGGTTCCTCTTTGACCTTGAAAATGTAAACAGGATTAACACTTTTTAGGTCACGGCTTGCCAGGGCAGCAGATGATGCTACAGAAGCTGATAAACGTACCAGCCAGCAGCATTAGGCTGAAGAGGGGATTAGAGCGGAGGGCAGGGCAGCCCTGCCCGCAGCCGCGCAGAAGGAATCCGCCCAGCCACGGGCTGCGCTCTGTCAGCCCACAGCCACCAAGGCCCGGGTCCTCTTGGCACCCCTGGGATGGGCGCGAGGAGCTAATGACACAGTTTAGACAAGGCTTTACTGGAGCATCTGCTGTTACTTGTGCTAAACTACTTCTGTTGCTACTAATAGCTGCAGTAATACCTTCACTGGTGTAATTCCTTTTGTAATTCCTTCCTGACTTAAATCAGAAATCAATTGGACCCTACGTGGTCAAATATTTTCCCTGCAAAGAGAGATAACATTTGACATGACAAACTATGTTCTGTAAGGTGAGAAGGCGATCAAACAGTTACAAATATCAATTAAATCTGATGAAAGGTGTACTCTTTCACGCAAGTGCAATTAGCCATTAATTTATTTGGGAACAAGGTGGGACTTCTGTTCCTTGGAAAGTATTTGATCGGAAATCTTTTTTTTTTTTTTCAATACATAAGGTTATGCCTATAACCTATTCATGCAAAAATGACTAAGCTGAGACATTGGATTCTTTTCTCCAAAATCAGATTAGTTTATTAATTTAATTAGGCAACCGAAAGTTTTCTCAGTATATCAAAATGCTTTGTGAAATGAGTTCATTGAAAGCTCACACAATGACCTCCTGCTGTTCAGTTTCCTTATTTTCAGAGTGAAACATTGCAATTTTTGTTTTCTGATTTATTCTTGTTATACAATATAACACAAGATTTAAAAAAAAATATAATCCAAATTGTAAATCTTTCCCATGTTGCCAAAGCTTATAATTTCCAACAACTGAAACAAATGTCAGTATGAATTTTCCTTGTGGAAATTTTATAATTCTGGGACTTTACCCTGGAGCTAAAGTAGATTAAGATTTTGATGAAGGATAAAATCCTTCATGTATTAGGACTTCCATTCTGCCTGTACTTGAACTGAGACAGCTTAAATCTGACTAAGGATTCAAAGCTAACCATTTAACCATGGAGTAACAACTCAAGTGAAATAAGGGAACTTTCTTTGCAAAAGCAAGAAGGTACCATTTTTCTGAAGGGCTAAAATCTGGGGTAAAACCATCTGTTTCCTGTGAGACCTGTTCCTTATCCTTTGTTTGGAAAGCAAGCCACAGTTTGAAGTAAAAATACAGTTACAGAAGGGCGATAAGGAAAAAGAAAAGTATGAAAGATTTTATATTTTACAGCTTGTTTTCTGAAGAAATTTACTGTGAGTAAACACTATGTATTTCACAGCCAGAAAATAGGAACACGAAGTTTAATCGCAATGTATGTTAGATTCATGATATACAGGTATAGCCTGTCTGCAACGCACCACCTTGTTGAACTTTTTTTGAGAGGTCTGTCGATACTCTCCCTGAGTTGCAGATTTTTGAGTTTGACTGGGTTAGTCGTACAGCAGCTAAACAAGGAGAAGCTATTTGCAAGATAATTTGCTTCTACTTAGTTTTGGAACAGTGTTCAAAAACTATACAGCAGGAGTTAGGCATCTTAGCTTTTTCTGAGGTCTTTGTGTTTTGGAAAAATCCTTTTGGATATCGAGCTAAGCTTAGGAAGTTTGCATCAGCTACCCACTCCCACTGAAAAGTCCAGTGCTTTAGAAAACCTGATTACCACATCTATACGCTGAGCCCTTCTGAAGACCAGTGCGTTATATCTTGCTACAGAGCGCACAGAGTAGGTAAAACGGTGGGGGTTACATTCAAAAGACACAGCGTCTCTAATGCAATGCGTTACAAACAAGGCGCAGTAGGCTACATGATTAATTGCATGAGCCGGCTCTGGAATACGCCGAGTGTGGGGACGGAAAAGCTGCCGTCTCTACTGGGAGCATGGTGACCGTGCACGGTGACTGTTGCACCCATGGAGAGCCTAAAGGACCTCAGTCTAAAGGACAGGGCCAAAGTCTCCAGCATTCATCTCTGAGCAATGTACTGCAGGATCAAAGCCAACCTCAACATCAACTTAGACGCTGTTATACTCATGTAATCATATTTTGAGTTCTTTGATGCTGAGGTTTCTGTCTCATACACAAAAGATACTGATCTAGTCATGTGTATATTACCAATTCTGTTTCTACAGTTCTTCAAGATCAGTCATGTTTCTATCTCAAACTCATTCCCAGGATACTTATTTTGACAATTTTTTTTCTCTCTTTTTCTGTTCTTTCTAGTTGAACAACAGCAGAAAAGTGAGGGTGGTCAGGAGACACGGAGCTTAAGCCCTCACCGTGGCTTTGACAAATCACAGTTAAATGACTGCCCGAGAGATTCTGGCTGTTACGTCTCATCAGAAAATTCAGATAATGGTAAAGAAGAAGGAGACCCAGAAACCCTGTCTGACATGGTGCAATCAATAACAATCACTGAGTCAAACTGATTCGGTCCTGCTGCTTTTCTGCAGATTTTCAGAAAAGACAATCAGATTTGCACGTAAGATGCACAGAAGCAGAAGACAAAATATTGTCAACACCGAAAATCTACTTCTGTCTGATGTACGATGCTCTAGATTGTTTAATATGTGAACACTTCATAGGTGAATGTTAGCTGATAATAGGAATCTTATGCTTTTCTTTTCAGTGAATCCACAGACATTTCACTGAAAATGTTTATACATACGTATTTATAAGTATTTGTACAGCAAATGCGTTTTCTATAATAACAGAGAATTGTTTTACGTAGTGGTACATAATCTGGACATGTTCATTTCTGGAACTGTCCAAAATGTAAATATTGTACATATTTATTTTCCAAAGATATGGATTAATCACACTGTCTCTATTTTCAGATGTGTTTTGCTGATATTTGTACAGAATGTATTTTCATTGATATATCAGCATAATAAAAAGGTGGATACATTCACATCCTACTTTGAAAAGTACCAAGCTAATTCTCATTAATATTAAAGCTGTTTCAAACCATTCTTCTCCAAAACGGGCTCTAAAGTAGACTGTCATCTCCTACAATTTATCCTGGAGGTACGAAAGAACTGTAGTGTGAATCTGAGTCAAGCTCTCTGTGTTCATTACCTTTTAGAGAACATAGCCATCTGAATGGCTTATGCGCTGGCAATATCTTTATTGTTACTTTCACACCTGCTCTCATTCTTCCCAAGCATTATACAGACAATACAAGCTCGGAGAAAAAAAAAAAAATCAGTATCAATGCTATGCTTTTATGATCATTTTTTGTGAAGATCTTGCCTTTTGTGCGTGGTGTGAAGTTTGTTAATAGAGTATTTGTTTGTATACAAAACTTGGAAGATAATATGGTTATTGTGCACTATTGTCTTTCATATCAGATTTTATTGTCATTTCCCAGTATATTTTGCACTGAAATACACATCTTAACTGCCTATCTTCTTTTAGAGTACTTCCTTCAAAAATAAACAGAATCATGTGTTTGAGCCCTTTAAAAACTACTTGATTTTTAATGTGGTCATTACATTTCAAAGACTGTTCTGTTCTAAGACTAACACAGTAAATGGCAACTCCACTGAGCATTTTTATCATGCATAATAATCTGTGTATCAAATCAATAGAGAAACTTTTTGCTCACCAATTAGTCACACAATTTTCATAATTTAAGGCATTTTGCATGTATGTTAAAAAGTTTCCACATATTGCTGACAGCTTAAAAGAAAATAACCTTCAGAAGAGATGAAACATGGAAAGTTCCAGCCCCAAAAACTATTTCTGAAGAAGCTATAAACAAATGGAAAGCTTTCCCCCCTTTCTCTTTTGTTTTTCTCAATGGAAATGCTTTCTGTAGTTTTCATGACCCCTCAAATGGCTACTGCTGTCAGACTCCTAATATGCAGATCTGCTTTGAAGGTGATAGTATAAAAATGGCAGTTTTAGAAAATTGCATTAACTAGATTTCAAAGATTTGGAGCAAATAAAATCTGTTTAGAAAAAAATAAACAAGAATGAGAGATGCTAAGATTTGTTTCTGGTTTTAACTTAGTTTTTACACTGGCAACAATTGTCATCACTTAGCAGCAATGACCCCGCATTGCCACGCATGGTGGGGATGCAGAATCCCTTGAAGGGATGATGTACGTGAGAGCTTGTATCAAGCAGCTATATTTGTTTCTTAGTGCTTTTCCAACCAGTAGCGTGTCATGACACGCAGTACTGACTTTACTAAATATGACTTTAATAACTTTTTCTGAAATAATGTAGTTGGATTGGCTTCTATCATCTCCTCATTTTAGAGGACTAAAGTCAGCTTGAATTCCTCTAAGAGGGGCTTAACTTTTGGCTTTTGTGGCAGAGACGCTTAGTCTTCAGGTTGCTTCTATCTAGACATCTGTGAAATTGCTGAACCTGTAAAAATATGTTGAGGTGAGTTTAAATATGATTATGACTGTCAGGAAACAGCTCAGTTAGCTGGGTCAAGGACTAACAACCACAGAGACCAGAGATGTACCGTGATACAAATACTCTGAGAAATGTTTATTTTCATAGGTTTGCAAATGAAAATGGGCCTCCCTAACTAGTTACAGTGAGACAGGCAAGGCTTTCAACAGAGAAAAAAAACCCAGCAGCTGCTATTATTTTACTGGAATCAAACCCTGCATAATTTGGGCTGATGGCAAGAGGATAGATGTGTGAAATTAACTAGTCGGTAACCATGGGCATGAGCTGTGGTTTAACCACTCCTGTCTCTAATCAGTAAGGCTTTGTCCAAAGGGCTTCTTGTTCAGAAAAATGTGTCAACTGAAAGCTTGTTCAAGACATTTGTAACTTCCTGCGAAGGCAGAGCAGATTAGATCTCAAACTGAGAAACTTCCGTTCTCTCGAGCTATTCTGAGAAAAAGAATGAGGAAATTTCGTACCACAAAGAAAAAAATTGCATGTTTCCTACAAGAAGCATACCTAACCTTCTTCCGTCCCTGAGTGGTCTTGTTAATCACATTGATGATGGATTAAACTCTTTCTAATAGCACAAACAGTCCTCTGACTGGCTTTAGTGCTGGATAATATGAATAAAAGATAATTCTAGCAACTCTTGGAGAAAGTCTGGTGGAGAACTGAGCTCCTTTTGAGGAATGTTCAAAATGACTGAGACAGGGAAGAGAAGCAAGCAGCAGAGGTTTTATTCCTCTCCGTCACTTGCTCAGTGGCGTCACATTCCTTTTCATTTTTATTAACCTTCCTCTACAATTAAGGAGGACTATAAGGTTTGTAAGTCTCTTATTTGGAGGTAACCCAGAGTCCACTGTTCCCTGCAGTTACAAAGCGTACAAAAAGATGCCAAACCAGTCAGTAATAGCAGAGGCGAAGCTAACGAGGCTAGCCTTACTAGCCTTTAGCTGGTGGGGATTTCCCCCGCCGCAGAGGGCCGTGGTGCAGGCGCAGCAGATTTCCCCCCGGGGCTGCGGCGCTGGGCTGGCTGCTGCACTTGAGCTGCCGCCTGCCCGCAGCACAAAGCTGGCGACTCAGAACGACTTAGGTGACCGCAGAAAAATGCAGGGCCGGGGGCCTCATGCCCAGGAAGAACCACCTCTGGTCAGAGTTAACATCGCTTTTAGCGGCGTTGCCTCCTGCTCAGCCCCACTTGACTGCCGTTCATAGCTGGCGTCGCATTAAAGGAGGGCTGCTCCATGGTGAAAGAGGCTAGCAGAGTGCCAGATCACAGCCTTGTGATCCAGGCGGACTAGCCTGCAGATCCCGGGAGTCAGCATCCTGCTCTCCAGGTTTTGTAACAGAACTTCTGGAAGTCAGTGGGCATAAATGCATCAGCAGAGAGGCTATCAAGGAGGAGTTTGCATTCATTTTGCTGAGGTGTGAATGAGCACGTGAGGCATAAGGCAGAACATGGGCATACCTGTGGAAATTCTGGAGGAGTCTGATCTCCAAGGGACTCAACTAATTACTGTCTGCCAGCTGGACTTCGCAGCACTCACACAACCCTCTGAGCCCAGCAGTCCAGCCAGTCTTCCACCCACCTGACTGTCCAGTTATCTGTCCTGTATTTCACCAACCCTACCGCCGAGCGGCCAGTCTCTCCTGTGATGTGAGGAAGCCCAGTGCTCACTAACTATGATATAAAAGGGGCCTTCATACCATAGTGCTTGCTCCCAGGTAATGGCAATTAAAATAATTTCTGGCATTGTCAGGGGATCTGCATCACAATGGTGGAGCCAGTAGAAAAGAAGGCTGTGCAGAGAGCACAGGGCAATACTGAAAGAAAAAAAGGATAATTCAGGTGCTGTGAACCAGACAGGCCAGTTTCGAGATGTTACCAGGTTCACAGGACAAGTACAACCTTCCCTTTTCCCTGGAAATTAGCTGTTCCATCAAGCCAAGGTCAGTACAGTTCTTTCTGCTTACAGATGAACACATATGTACACACACAAATCCGCGGTGTCAACAGTTAAAGGAAGACATGCCATAGACTCTTTCAGTGCCTTGGGTCACATTAGCAGCTTGGTGTCTGTCCTAAGACAGCCGTGATGGCAGTTTTGCAACTGACTCACATGTCATCATAGACGGCTGAGCCCTCCTTCATGTCAGAGAGAAGTAGTCCCATCATGTCTACTAACAGCATGGCAAACCCTCTGCCTGTTTTTCACAGCTTGAAGCTGAGGTTTTGGGCTATGTTAGCCACTGAAGAGGTTATTTGCATCATGCTTTGATGTCTGCTGGCCGTGCATGTTGTACTACTGCTTTGTGCAATGACACTCTTTGGTCAGTTCCAGGAATACATTACGTTGGACGGTATAAGCGTCTTGTTTTGGTCTAAGCGTTCCTAAGGTGTTCACTTGCGTACCTGATCTTTGGTTCCTTGTAGGCAATGGCAGATTTTTCCCTACAACTCAGGGGAGAATGTGGAATAGCCTATAATATGGCTGTGTAGAGCATTCAGTTTGTATGTTTCCAGTGTTTGTCTTACCTGATGAACCCATCAGCCTGTAGCTCCTTATCTGTCTCTGAAGTCCTGAGGGCTGGCCAGAGGGCTGTCACCAGCTAGCCAGCATCCTTTCCACAGATGGACAACAGTGATTTTGTCAAGCTCTGTATTTTACCTGGCTCTAGAAGAAGGGCTTGTCTGTTCACTGGAAGACCAACAAAAGTGGTGTCAAATCTTCTATTTCCTCCTGTCTAGGAAAAGCCAAGAAATGCCACTATGAGCACATGGCAAAAGGGACTGGGGGATAGTAATACATTCAGGGAAACACAGCTGTTAAATCTACAGAGTCACATTGTATATGCATAATAAGCAGCAGTCATTGCATGAACCTGAATTTCTTGGGAAATATGTATTTTCTAGAAGGAGGAAACAGGTGGAAGGAGGTCCATGATACGCTAGGGGGCTCTGAGATGGTCATCTCATTTTTTTGTGGCTAGGCAGAATTTGGTCTGACATGCCTAGCAATCTCTGCTAGGCATGAGATCTGTTTGCTGACAGCAAGAACACAGAAAATCTGCCTGTGCTAGGAAGACATGCACAAATGAGGGACAAGAGGGCTGGAGGCCAGGTGGTGTTCCTTAACAGTTCATATACCCTGGCTGCTTAATTTAAACCTGGCCAGTGTCCCACAATGCATGTGTTCCCCCGGTAAAGCCCACATGTCCTCACCTCCTAAGGCCCATTTCCCAGTGCCAACCAACTACATTAATGCTCTTCTACTCACTGGTGGTCTGATGTGGGGCTGTGGCAAACTCCGGGGCTTTCTCAAAAGATCCATGCTCAGAGATCTCAGATCTCAAAGTCTGATTCTCCATGACTCCTCTGGGCTCACAGTGAGTGATGGTTAGATGCACCCTTACTACCGTCCCATTACTTTCCCATTATAGAAGCTGTGCAACCCAGGTTTTCCAGAATACCTGTCTCCCTTCCTCAGTCATGGTTTCTGGAGGTGTTCCCCACATGGGGAGCCCCTGGATGGGCTCTCTTGTTGTGTGCCATACATGGGGTTTTAGGGTGGAACATCAGAAGTGTAGACATGTGGTGCAACTCGGCACTGGGACACGGAGACAGGTCAAGAGTATGCGGGGCAATGGGGTAGATTTGACAGACTGTAGGCAAGCTGGTTGACTCTGGCTACCAGTCATGTCCCTGTGGCAGAGGGAAGACGTGGGAGGACTTCAACCTGCATCATTCCCAAGCCTTAGCTTTCCTGCAGAAGGAGCCAAACTGTGTGAATCATAGCTACCCTGACTGCAAACAGACATACAAGCATTAAGAGTTACCTGGTGACTTGGGATCAAGTTTGAATACAGCAGTATATGCTCCACCGTCATGACAGAGCCTCTGCTGCTTCTACTGTCTCTGTTTTCAAAGCACCCTCATCTGGACACTACTGACCTGCTTCGCTTGGGTGCTGTCCCGATTCAATGTCGGGGGAGGTTTCGATGTGATCCCAAGAGCAAGATTAAGACACAAACGAGGTCAAATGCCG
>JAVKLA010000030.1:22442349-22465960 GCA_034782735.1 Sagittarius serpentarius | reverse complement strand
GATATCTGTGGCATTGTAGTTGTCCTGATAAGCAGGCAATCTTTGAGACAAACAGTTCACAGTTCAGTCTCTCACAGGTGCCCAGTACTCAGTGGAGGTCTCAGTGACTGCTCCTGGAGCTCGTTAGCTCAGCCAGAGCTGAAAACCAGACCCCAGCCTTTTGCCACTTTTCTGTGAAAAGAAGGAAGGTACTTGTAAGTTGTGCCTGTGACACACATTATATCACAAATCTCTCTAAAGTGTTCACCATCATATTAGAGAGCAGTCCCTTGCTGGCTATCAAAAAAACCATCCTCCAGGGAAAGCACTTCTTAAAATATTATCAGCAATAACCTTACACTTCACAGAGTGCAAATGTAAAAGAAACGGAAAGAGAAAGCCACTCGTGGGGAAAATACACTTTAGAGAAAAATGAATACAGAAAAACTGAGGAACTTGCATGCTTTCAAAGAAATATCTCTGTATATTACATAACTACTTCGTCCCCTAAGTTTGCTCTCATCTTTAACATAAGACATGAATGACTAGCACCATTCTTTACACCGGCATATTAAAATAAAATGTAACTTACTGGAAGAACAGTTATTTCTCTTTAAATACCTTTGTGGTAAAAATATACAGTAAATACTTATTTCCTTGCCTATCTGTCTAGTTAAATGGCTATTTAAAGACAGCAACGAAGTATCAGAAGGAGCTAGAAGATTATTAGCATAACTGATAGCTCTGCACCACTCAATAAATGCTATGAACATGCCTACAGGACATCTACCTGTCTTCTTAGTTCTGCTTTATTTTTAGACAAAACGTATTAGCAATCTTTGCTCATTTTAACTTTGTTAAGCAAAATGTGTGCTTTGTAACCTAGAAAAGGCTTCCATCTGGGGCTTTGGAGGGGTTGCTTTCTCGTTTTGCTTTCTGAGCGAAGGGAAAGCCATCATTAGCGGAAGTGGCTGCATGACCAGTGACTTTGTCAGCTATGGCTTCCCTTCATTAGAGAAAAAAATGGGAAAATTGACTGGTTTGGACTGGATTTATGGACATATGTAGAACTTAGTTACGGGATCAAAAATACTCCATGTTGTAAAAAGCATTAAGACTGTGGCTAGATTGGCCAGGCCCTACAGGTGATTAGTGAGGTCCATGAAAGGAAAGAATGTCTGAGTGTCTAGCAGAACAGGACCCATGTCTGAAAGAAACTGTACATATTCTGACTTACACTGTTAATATAGCAGTGAATATGTGTTTACTATCACACTGGTTTGCTCTGTGAGACAGACCAAACACCTATAATTCTTGCATAAACTCAGTCTCTGCAGCACCGTAATTTCATGTTTTACTATGGAGAAAGACCTAAATCTTGCACAACTGGCAGAGAATTTAGACATTATTTGCCAAAAATAAACAAATTTGTATGAGATGCGATTCAACAATTTAAGATCCTAGATAACAGGATTAGCTACATATTGTACAGTACTTCACAGTTTCAAAATTGAGTACAGGAGATCATTTAATTAAAACCTATTCAACTGAAAATCCTATTTATCTGAAACAAATGTTTGTCCTATCTATAATATCAACAAACTATTCACATGAGCAACTAGCAATAAACAACAGAAAGATGCACAATGAATGTCAATTAACACAATTTGCTTTCAAATAAACTTGCAGTTTATGTATACAGCTTTAGTACTGTCCTGTGTATCCATTATAAAGGTCAATTAACCTCAATTGCAACTAGTCAGCTTGTTCTAAAACAAAATCAGCATAAGATACCTTTTTTTTTTTTTAAATCGGCATCTCAGCAATTCAGTTGCCTGGCACTGAAGAACTTCTAAATTGCTAAAAGTCTTTGCTGAAAGTTTTATGTTAGGAAATGTCAAAAAAAAACCCAAAACCAGAGTGAGATTGGCGGAAACTGGTGAAGTATCACAGGGTGGCTGCATAAAGCTTTTAAAAAATATTCATTATTCAGCATATAATCATACAGATTCAGAACAACAAAGAGCTTTGGTACATATGTGCCTCAAAGGATGAAAATCTTCCTAAGTAAAGCTTTCAATGCATACACTAATCCAAGACTACACTAACAAATCTCTTGAAATGGAAATCCTTGCTGAAAATGGCCTGTGTGCTTTAAACACTATCAAAGATACTTTTTTTCCTCCCTCTCCCCTTTGGCTGCAGAATGTCAGCATTTATGGTAAAAGTCATCAGGTGCTCACTTGTTCTGCTTAATCAGGAAGAAACAGTACCACGTGAGCACTGGGAGCTCTCACCCAGAATTGCACAAGCATCACTGACTCAAAGGACCATGAATGTTGTAGAAAGCAAAGGCAAGTGGATAGAAGTCTGACACATTGGTCTGCTAAGGAGGCATATGCAGGACACTTTAAATGAGAATATTCATAATCACACTCAGGAAAACACAGGTGAATCACTGGACTTAGAGAAACTCTTTTTCCCTCAGATGTTAATAATTACATTGCTAATTAAAACTAAAAAAAACCAAAGCAAAACAAAACAAAAACCAATATGGATTATTTAGGACATCATCCAGTGGCCGTTCCAGCTGCTGACCACACCAACCACTGCGTCAGGCTTATATCCAACCTGTCAGTGTTTGAGAGGCTGTTTAACTCACTTCTTTAAAAATAACGTGAAAGGCAGTGTCTGACATCATGAATCACAATTCAGGCCCTACCAGATGCTTCTAGAGTCTTTTTGAAGCTGATGACAGTTATAAAATGACTACGGCGGTGTCTTCTCTCTTTAGGAAAGAAAACATACGAGACCATACAAAGACTTAGGGGGAAAAAAAGATTGCTTTCTTGGAGTGTACTAACAAACCTTCATTCGCAGAAGGTTAACAGGGGCTCTGTGCTTTCTATGTCCTTTATGATCTTTGAGTTTGCTGTAGGCAGACACCGTTCAGTACTACAGTGCAATTTTCCCAATGCTACCACAACTAAGGCTCATGGAATACAAAAAAAAAATGCTAAAACTTGAGAACATAATTATACTGGAAATAAAACTGTAGGAAAATGCTTAGTTTTCTGGGTAAAATTCACCTGTGTCCCTAAGGCCTATGAAACACTTGCTTATTATTGCAGCCTGAGAACTACAGAGTCTCTTAACTACATCAGAGTATCCTGACTCACTGCTTCATTCTACTTCAGTGCTTAAATCTTCCTAAAGGTGATCTTTACTTACCACTTCATTGCTATAGCAAACATCAAAGTCCATTACACTGTTTAACTTATTAGGATTACATCACTAAAAAGAGCAACTAGTATTCATAAAAAATAAGAGTCACATCCCTGGCTGATGGGTATGTGCTTTCAGAATTCAGCTACGAACATTAACACAGTTCACGACCACAGAAGAAGCGAAAAATTTTCTTTTCATTTGTTCACATTGCTAAAAGAAGCCCTCCTAAAAACAAGTCAGTGTCTGAAGCTTAGCATTATGGTTTCAGCATGAGATAGAGTGAAAACAGCTGCTTGGCTTGGCAGCTAACAATGAATGGTTGATCTGTATAGACCAGGCTAGAAATCTTCTGCTAATCCCTAAGTTTCATGTAAAAAGAGAAAATGTGCAGTTATTGATCCAGGATAGCTGAGATGCTGCAGTTCCTTCAACTGAAAAAAAAATTTTACTATGATCTCTCACTAGTTGGAAAACTTTGCAATGAAACAGTTCTGTACCCACATAAGACCTATTTGCTAGAGGAAAGCATGCCTCGTAAATCATGGAGTTTGGTCTGGTAACGTTGTAAGAAATAGACCATCTGAGTCAGCCAGCTTGGAGTAAGGTAATACCTCCTAAAAGGCATCCTGAACATCATCAGGGTCTTGTGAAACAACATTTTGATTAGCTAAGTGAAAATGAATCACAAGTGTTGGCATACAGCTATGCTATCATTTTATTCAAAGAATGATCAATCGGTAGCAGAGTGATGAAACATTAAACAGAAAGATCAATTCAAGACATTATATTCTTACAAGACTCCTAGATCCTCTACTCAAGACCTGATAGTTTCCACAAGACTTATCAGACATGAACGATAATTACAAAGATATGGTAATTGAGGGCATTAAATCAAGCAGGCGAGCTAGATCTGCTGTCACAGCAAGAACTTCTTCATTGAGAACTGGCAGAGAAGGATTTTCTTCCCCCTCGACTGGCACAGCAGGATCCTCATCCAGCCACTGGCACAGTAACAGGTTCCACTTTAAATCTGTCCTATCTACACCCTGTTGAAGTAATTCAGTTAATTGCATGCATCAGTCTTTGGAGAAATCTTTCATACTGCTAGTTATGTCCTTGGACGAGTATGGTAGCAATCAAGCACTGTGGTGGCACACTGCTGCCTGCTAGATCCGGAATCACTGCTACAGAGCCAAGACTCCACTTAAGCACCAAGGAACCAAGAAGCCCACAAGATCATCTAAGCTTTTAAAAGCTGTAAATTACACAAGAAGGGATGTACTGTAAGCATAAATGTTCACTATGGCGCAAAGCACTATATAAGGGGAAAATCTAGCCAGAATATGACTTGACAATTTAAGGAATTTGAAACTAATGTGAGTTTATCAAATTTTGGTTTTTTAGCTTTTGGGAAAAAAAAAAAAGAAAGAAAGAAAGAAAGACCGAGTAAAACCAAAAGGACTGCAAGGAAGGCCAGACAAAACATTCACCCAGACAGCTGAGCCACAGTTCTTCTACAGACTGTGCCAATATTGACTTCCACATAAAGTCCTATTTTTTTATAGAAAAGGTTGACCTTCCACAATTTACTTACTCATGAAATATAAGGTGAACAGAGACACTGATGCAAATGATCCAGTATATTAAAAAATGCATTGAGCCAGGAAACATTCAAAGTTCTGTTATAAATTATCTTTTAAGGTCTGGGATAGCAGATGTAATGGCTGTGCCAAGCCCTATTAACAGGAATAGCTGGATTTAGAAGGAATCTGCTTTTAGGGTTGGTCTCTAAAAGATATAGGGGCTTCCTGTCCCACTCATCCTTTAAAGATTATTTCAGAAAAAGGTTACAGATAGTCTGTCGTGTTGTTAGGAGCTGAGTAGCAAAGTAGACATGGACAACTGGAAGTAAATGTTTCAAAGGAGCAAGGTATA
Source organism: Sagittarius serpentarius (assembly GCA_034782735.1). Taxonomy (NCBI): domain Eukaryota; kingdom Metazoa; phylum Chordata; class Aves; order Accipitriformes; family Sagittariidae; genus Sagittarius; species Sagittarius serpentarius. The sequence continues at coordinate 22,460,818 of JAVKLA010000030.1, read as the reverse complement.
TTAACAACTATTTGATCCCTTCCTATCCTATCTTATGAAAGTTAACACTATCATTTATAAGGGTGGGTGAGAAAGAGGCTAAGTTGGCTTGGTTAGCTTTTGAAGTGAACTGAAAATATTAGGCTGTGGTGTTCTCCTTCCCCTACTGCCCTCAGACAGCCATTGGAGAAGTAACCGAAGACAGGCAGGGAAGAACTGAGTTTATATGCTGCTGATCTGAATAATAAAGTTTTTCTCCTTCTCTCTCTGGCCTAGGACACCAGAGAGATGAGTTCACACACCCCTCCTTTATTTTTAGCTACTATTCCACTGAGTCAGAGCATTTGTGGTAATGCTGGGAGTTTGAAAGAGCAGAAGCCTATAAGAAATTCCCCCAAACTTCCCACCCACTGGGGAGCTGAAAGGCCCGTAGGTGCTAGGTCCTAACTTACGGCTTGCATGAAACAGCCTATGTGGGGCAGTAATACTGTGCCAGGTTTCTGTGCAGACAATTTTATTCTGCTGTAATACAGCAATTTTTTCCTCTTTATGAAGAAACTAGGCTGGGGTGGGGGGGAGATTTTGTACAGAAGATCAGTTCCAATTAAGCCCCAAACAATTACAATACTCATGCACATATTTCTTGGAAGAAGCAAATCTTCACAAAGAGAAAATTGCTAAACTCCAGAATCGGAGAGCTTAGAGATGGGATGAATCCCTCTCCCTATAAGACTGTCCCTTAGTGGATAGGTTTACAACGTGCTAACATTTGCTGAGATGAATGGAAAGGTTTTGATAGAGAGTGGGATGGTCTTTAAAATTAATTGTACTTTTCCTTTAAATACGAGTAATGCACTAGCTGGTGAGAAGTGAAAGGGACAAAATCAGAAAGTTAAAAAAAAAAGTCTTCCCTTGGGTACAAGATCCGATATAGAGATATTTGCTATGTAGGCTGTGCTGAAAACTTTCTAACCCTTTGGAGGGACCATTCTGATTCTGCTTACCTGCTGTGATTGAGGCAGAATGGGGTTAGTGTTGGGACAGCAAGAGAAATCCCCTGGGAAAATTATTTCCTCTGACAGGTGTATTGACTATGGCTAACAAGAAATGCCAAAGAGATGCCGCATTTGAGAAAAGGTTTGAGGAGACCTTGATCCAGCGTCCTCACCTTCCATCAGCTTATGTGAATCCACTGTCCCATACCTTTGCAAAGCCGAAAGAAACAGCAGACTATGCAGTCAGCTGGGTTTGGGTTTCACAGTTCTTTGCTCAGTATGTGAAGCTTTTGTGAGGGCCACACAAGTTCATCAGTCAAGCATGGAGCAAGCCAGACACCATGTCCTCACATGTTAAGGCACTCTTTACAAGCTGCAGCATTTTAATACTGTATGAAGTAATACACCCAGCCAAAGCAGGTTTCTCCTACTTCTGCCAGAAGGTAAATTAGCAGTAGCGATTTTTACAACTACACTTTCTCAGATGTTTTAGAGTCAGTTGGTAACTTATGTGGTCACTTTCTTAGCAAGAAAATTGCTTGTGCAGTATCTGCCATACGTGCTCTATCTGGCATTTAATCATTCTTTTTAATTTAACTGAGAAAGATAACTCTTCTTGTGTCTAGTCTCTTCAGGAGGTGACTTACTTCCTGTGTAATTTCACTTTGTGCGGCATGAAAAACAGCTATGCTGTTCATCTCTTCCTGTCTCCTCATTTTTAGCTCTAAGGTATAGAGCTCGGTACTCTTGCACATTATGCCAGAGGTCTATTAAGCAGCATACTGGTGCACCGATCTGGAAAAATGTAGCAGTCAATGATGCTGGCTGCATTCAGCACGAACCTCGTAAATTGTAAGCACGTTCTCTGCATCGCTTAAGAGGTGCTGAGGTAAAAGAGAGAAGCTGTGCTACCTGCATGCATGATTGATTGCCAGCACCGAAACGTTCCCTCGGAGCACGCCGCTGCTCCTTTGCCGCCTTTGCTCCACGGGGCATTTCAGCAAGGGGGGCAGAGATGAGAAGGAGAAAGAAGGGTGCAGGGAATGCACCCAGGTTATACCACGGTCTGTCTGTATTCGTTGTGACTAAGGCCTTGGAGATGCAGCTAGGTGCTACACATCCGAGCAGCTCCCTGGCTGCCCCAGCCTGGCTGTGGGCTGGCTGCCAGGCGAGGAGTTAGGAAGCCATAACCAGTTCCTCACTCTGCTTCAACAAACGTGGACTCAGCAAAGCTGAAGCTCTGGCCCAGCGCCTTTGCTGAACACAGAGCCTGGGATGCGGGTGTATTTTTACCACTTGCATTCTCCCTTGAAGTCTGAGGCTGGAACATTTATGCAGAATTCATTCGCTGAGTTTTTAATTCTTTGCAGGCAAAACAGTGTGTCAGCAGGTATTGTCTTGCTCTCTGAAAGAAGTAATCATCTTTAGCAGCGCTTCCAGTCAGAGGGTCTCCAGGGCTGACTCCAAGCTCTGCAAAGTCAAAGGGGATGTTTGAAAGAGAGGGCTCTGGATTCAGCTCCAAAGCCTGTCAGACATTTTAAGTATGCTGCCGGGCAGCCCTTGCAAAGCAGCCTCACCCCTCAAATCTTCCGCACCAAGTGCCCAAACAAGTATCAGGAATGGTGCTCAAGCAAACCATTTACAGTATGGGTACAAAACCAAAATAAAAACCCTTGCCTTGATAACTGTTTCTGAATTAAGATAAATACATTCTCCACTCGCTGGGTGTGGCTGAAAAAATTAATGTGCTCTTCCTCCTCTGACCCCGCTGTGTCTGTCACCAGCACGCGGTGGCAGCCATTCCCCCCTCCCCAGACCCGCCGTTTCCATCCGTGCAAGGCTCCCTCTGCAGATGTCCAGAGCTGCAGTGGACTGGGGAAACCCAAAGGCCAAGCCGCAAGGCTTGACTCCTGTCAGGCCAAACGGGCAATGGTGAATCCTCACTGAAAATGGTGGGGTGCATCTCCCCCGAAGGTGGGCCCTCGGTCAGCGCTCCCCACGCACCGCTCCGTGACATGGGCTTGCAGCAGCCATCCTGGGCTCAGCGCTTGGTTTTACCCAAGAAGTAACATGGAACTACGTGGTGATGTGGGGAGGCAGTGGTGAAACTGCCAGCCTCGCGCCTGCACAAGAAGGACAGCCAAGCTGAAACCTCCTGGCCAAGGAAAACCTCCTGGGGGCTGGGGGGCTCTCGCAGCCCCGGGTCAGGACCCCGCTGGTCTCCATTAATGGCATACGGGGAACGTGTGCCGGCTGCGGGGGCCACCATGAGCGGCATGTGGGGTGCGCGCGAGGGGAGGTCACGGCCCTGGGTGGGCGTGGGGAAGGGCAGCGCAAGGCCGTAGCACGATGGCTTGTGGTGAGGAGCACCTGTGGAGCGGGGTGAGGGACCTCGGAGCCTCCTGGACCTTCCCAAGACCTGACAGCTCAGCTGCCAGGTGCTCCTCCATGTTGTAAGTGGATGGGGAGGGGAGTGCCTCTCCTTTGGAAAGGGGGATAATTAAGATACCAGGACTTAATTTATTTGTCTTTGCCCTAAAAATGTTGCATTAGAAAGCTTCTGTTTTCTGTGGGGGTTATAAAGGACAACAAATGGACGGAGAGGCAGGGGACCGATCTCTGGCGACACCCACACTGAGGAATACCTCATGTTAAACAAGCAAGATAATTACTCTGCTCTACTGAGCATCGGCTAGGCCTTGTTCAGAGAAAGGCAGTCATTTTGGGGTACTGCATTTTAAAACAGACATAGGCATTGGAGAGAGTTCAGATGAGAGCAACAAAAATGATTAAAGAGTTAGTAAATAAGACCTCTGAGAAAACATTACGAGGGCAGGGCCTGCTCGGTCTGGAGGAAAGAGGACTGAGGGGAAGCATTACTGTCTACAAATATGCAAAGGGCTGTTATGGAGAGGACGTAGACCAATTATTCTCATTAGAGAACAAGGACAGAACAAGAAGTAATGGGTTTAAGATGCAGCAAGGGGGAATTTAGATTTAATATTAGGCAAATGTTATAACTATTGGAAAAGTTAGGCAATGGAACAAGTTTACAGAGAAGATTGCGGAACCGCCCTTACCAGAGAAATATGTGGCTGAGCTTAGAGACTCATCTGTCAGGGATAGGGTAAGACTAACGAAACTCAGAATCCTTCTGCAGTGCATGGGGATGTTCCTGAGCCCCTCACGGGCAGATTACAAGGGTTCCTAATAAAGATAAAGCTATCTATTCAGAGGAAAATGAGAGGTTGTCTATACGCACATGCATGTGCATGTACATGAATACCGCTGAAATTAAGACTATACAACAAAAGAAATGTGATCGGCAGTCACAGCTCTTAATGTTATGCCATGTTTTGTCCCAAAACACCATGCCTCCACATCAGTATTTCTCCAGCACTATGGAAACCATGACTGGGACATCACTAAAACCGTATATACATTTTTGGGTCCCAGTTCTGGCTTCTTTTTCCCACAGGATGATGAGCTCGGCAGAAAGGTCATGGAGCTTGATTTACAAGCAAAAGAACACAAAACGTGGAAGTTACCATGCTACTGCAATGGATACTACTGCGACAACTCCATCATTTGCACCCCTACGCCTAGTTCAGATACAACTGCACAACTAAAACCAGGTCCTTCCTACGCAATGATTACCTTAACTGCAAGCCAGAAATCATCAAAGGCACAAGCAGGGAACCACAGATGGTAATGGAAGCACTGAGTCACTCCTACTACTACCTGCAGTGTTTGAACACTGTAGAGCCTGATAAATGCCACTTTCTTGCTATGAAAATAGAGTGCAAACAGGGAAATAGCAGTATCTGGAATTCAAACATTCCCTTATATTTAGATTAACACTATGACTTCTGTGAAACCCTAAATGTTTTGAAAATCAACATAAGCAACCACCATGCTTTAGAAGTTTAGTAGCTGTCAATACATTTGGCGAAATGTTTCTAAGACATGAGTTTCACTTTTTGTCATTAAAAGAACATCCAACCCAAACCAAAAAGGCTCACACATTTGGTCCACTCTGAATCTTCACAGGCTATTCTGATAATTTTGAAAATTTTGGACTAAATAATACAACTAATTGCAGGCAGTTTATTTACCAGTTAGCCTAGAGTGAGGTTTTATGCTGAAGTTATAAATCCATTTGAAACAGGAAAAAAAATGGAGTGGAGCTATCATAAACAAAGAGTTAGTCCAACTGTGAAACACTGAAAAGCACGATAGTGTAGTCAAGTGCAAGCACAAACTACTTATTTGCTATTATACTGTAGTCATCTGGAAACACTCCTCTCCTTGCTGTAGGTCAGTGCTCTGCAGAGGTTATCATCACTGACCAAGCTCTTTGTAACATTTTTTGAGGCTATCGTAAAGGCAAGCAAGAAGCATGCGTTGATAAAGAACTGATTTGAAATGTCAGCCTTATGGGAGAAGGTGCCAGCAAAGCTAGCTGGCTTTCTTTTTTTTTACAAGTACAAGAGGATTAAAACCTTCCTGGTCAGGAAGCAAACCCCGAGGAAAAGAAGTCAAAAGTCTGACAGGGCTGTGAACCTCATAGCCATAGCAATAATTTTGCAAATGACTAATAATAAGGAGTCGATAATCCAAAGGATGATCTCTGAAGTGAAGAGCACCAAATTACTTCGGGGAGAAAATCAATTATCTCCAATGCAGTTTTGTGGCTGCACAGCCTACAATATGCAAATGCACGTAAGTTACCATAGTCACAGAAACCTGAATATCAAACTTAAAAGAAAAAAAACCAAGGAATTTTATGAGAATCACTGAAAAAAATATCCTCCTCATGAATGGATGCATATCTGTTTTATTGACACAGCTACAACGTTATTCTAATATTCTTCATCACAAAGGCTGACAGCCGTCTAGAGATGTCAGCATCTATGAAAGAGATGCTGCACTGTGGTGAAAGCAGAACAGGGTGACTGGGTCTGGGAGGCACTACAGAAATCAAATTATCATCAAATACTGTGGGCAGATTTTTAACATCTTTTCTCTTGCTGAGTGGTGTCTTACTCCATAACTGGGTCACTGAAATTAATGGAACTACTTGCAAGTGAAACAGTACTCATCGTGCCTTAGAGCATCAGAGTCTGACCCACAGTACATATTCAAATGTCACCTTGTATTTTAATGCACCTCAGACTTGAGGGGTTTTAAAAATTATTATTAATTTAGAAATAGATTCCTTATTGGGATCAGGCTTCTTTTTTCACTAGAAGCACAAATGTCTTTAGAGGAGATGTCTGAACATTTGGCCACTTGTTACTAAAATCCCATTTCCACGCGTGTGTAATCCACGTTCCCTGAAGATTTTGAGAGTAAGGAGCTTATTGTTGATGAAAAGGGAGAAGCGCAGCCTAAGGGCTGCTTGGGAACTCCAGACAGATGGAGGCCTCCAAGGGGCGAGTGCGTTCCTCGAGCATCTGCTGGTGAGCCAGGAAAATGACTGTATGGGACAGACCTCATTTACATTGCAGTTAAGCATTGGGTTTGGACACTTTGGTTAAAATGCATTTAACCTTTGGATTTAAGGATAATAAAATACTATTATCCCTGTTGCGGCATAATTGGCAAAAGGACTGTATCAATTGTGCTTGGGAAGAAGAGTTTCCCTAATTACAAGCACCGCCTTTACGACCACACGAGGGAAACCTCTGAAAGGGCTGGGAAAGAAATGAGACAAGAAAATTTTCTTCTGTTACAGCTTATTTAGGAGCAAGGATTTTTCTCAGCCTTGGTATATCACTGGTATTTTCTAAAACTGGGAACAGAATGTTGTCACTTCTGAGGTGTCAAAAAGAGCTGAAAGTACTTGGACTCAAGACATGGAGAGAGAGCAACCTAACTGAGGGACATGGATAAGGCCCTCCTAGCCTTATTACATGATCGGTGATCTGAGAGAAGGGAGAGACACTTCTCTCGGGGTTAAATTAAAAAAAAAAGACAGTGAGACACCTTTGTGCCCCACAGTTGAATTTCCCCAATTCTGGACGATACATTTTTAGACATAACAGAGAAGATGGAAAAAGTGTTTGCGAATTGCCTCAGTACTTACAGCTGTGAGAGATGGACTGGGGTTAAGACTTCCCTTGGAGGAGGAAGTCTCACCTAATACCATTTCACTGTTTCTTAAGCTTATTCTGTGACCCCTTTTATACCTGCCAATAATGGATTCTTCAAAGACACTCGCTGCCAGTGAATATGTGGGGCTGAATAACACCTTCAGAGATAACTTCATACAGTGTCCTAAGTTGTTGGGATAGGGCACTAAGCTGGTGTTACTTAAATATTCTTTAAACAAAAAAGTAACTCCTAAAAACTTGAATATAGACCTTACTATTACCCGTAGTACTTTGCTGAAAGCATGGTGAGTTGTAAGAAGCTGCAAACTTGTGGAATCCAAGGTCCACCCAAGTATATGTACTCCCCAGGCCACATGCCATGAAAGCAAAGAGTGCCCCCAAGGATTGTTTAGGTCAGCCCAGGAAGTTCTGGGCTTTCAGACTCCCTCCCTGCTGAACTGTTGTTGCTGAGTTGATTTTCATCCTGGATTAAACTGACACTGCATCAGCACAAGCATGAGCACTAAAGCACCACTGAGGAAACTCTTCTGTTTTCATTGGGTATAAAGCACACCTGAGTGGCCCTCAAAATAAACATTTATGGCAAAAAATAGTCGTGGTCGAGACAGCTGGATGAGAACTACTGTGCAAGTGCCTCAACTACACTCTTCACTCTTTTGGAGCAGCACTGAGTTATGCACACTTGCTTGCTATAGTATATGACACGTTCTAATACTGAAAATATGTGTATGGAAATAAATACTAACAGCAATTAGACTACACACCGTACTCCATGCCGCTGGGCATTCCATTGCTTAGGCTCATTCAGAACAAGAATTACCATACTAGAGAAATACATTGGTCTGCCTAACATAGCAAGCAAAAAGAGCTGTCTCAGAAGGAGGCACTATGAAATATTTACATATATTAATTCTGTGAAGGCACTTAAGGCATACATAGGCCTTAGAAAAGTTTTGTCCTAATGCCTATTTTGTACAAGTTGGCCAATACTCTGCAACTTGAAAATCATTATCCCTTCCATCAGCTTCTGTTCTTACTCTTACCATCAACCCGAAAGTCCAGCCTGAGGTACCCATAACATTTAGCCTTTTAGAAGACAGATCTCATCAGGAATTCAGTTCACCAAATCTTGACAAGAATTTTTTTTCAAGTAGCGTAGGGAGTATGTATATATATTTAAAGATAACATGGGAGTTGGTTGCCTTAGTAACAGGATGTTTCAGCCATTGTGTTTAGTATTTACTCAGCACTGGAAATGCACACTGTATTGAGAAGAAACATGGTATTTTTATTAGTCTACCCCTACGTATATGCCCATCAGCAGCAAATGCGTGCTGTGTAGTTTGACTTTCCATTTCTGAGTTATGTGAAACCTCTGAGAAGAGAGCATGCAGAAATGAAACCAGGGCACCTGGTGCAATGTATTTTTGTTACAAGCATTTTGAAAGAAAAAAATGTTGTGAGAGTTTAAAGCACTGCACTAAAGATATTCCTTGTCTCACAATTGTATCTCCAGCAGCAGAAGAGTGTAAAAGCATTTCTATTCCCTAGTTTCATATTCTGATGAAAAAACCTACAGAAAATAGTTATGAAGGAGGGTATTTCTACAGTGCCAGTTTCCACAATGGTATTAATGTGCAGTAAAAATTTTAACAAGCACTCTTAAATGCTGTTTTACCTGACAATGGGCGGGGGGGGCAGGGAGTGAGGGAATATACATTTAAAGGGCTATTTCAAAGCCCGCTTCAGTCTGGGAGAAGCAAGGCATCAGTTACAGCTGCACCAGTTAAAATGCAGGAGAAATTAAGTAGAAGAGGTCCATTAAATTTTGGGTCCAGCCAGGACGCCAAAAGGTTTGTATCTCTTCTTCTGCAAACATGCCATGGGATTTTTCATCCCCCCCAGCAAGACATCAGGGTTGCCTTCAGGTGCTTAGCAAAAACCTACCACCTCCAGCTAGCTGCCAGCGTGCGGGGAGGGAGGCCGGGCTGCCTGGGGACAGAGTGCCACCTACCGCGGCACCGAGCCCCGGCCTTCCCTCCAGGGCTGTGCAGAGCCCGGCATCAGTTTGCTCCAAAATCGCAGGCAAAAAACTCCCCTTGGCTTTGACGGATTTTCTTTCAAGCCCTGAGGCCTGCACCGGCCCCTTCCCACTTGGCTGGTGAGAGCCGACGGGAGCACAGCCTGTCGCCGGCAGTGCAAGAGCGCGTTGCTTGGGACCTGGTAGTCCCAAACACACAGAGCTGATGCTGGAGGAGACTTAACTGCACACACCAACCTGGCAGGCTCTTTGTCGTAATAGTCTGTGCATTACCTCTTGCTCCTGGGGTAACCTGGCTATTGCACCCACAAGAAATCCACTCCTTGGCTGCTCGCTCTCATTATAATTTCAGAGAGTGTAAAACACTTCTGTATTATATCAATTTAATATCTGATATGGCCTCTGTCATGGTATTGTATCATACCCTTACAGGATGATGGACTCCAGTCTAATACAGCTTTTCCTTCCCTAACTGCCGCGATCCTCTATCCATTTTGCCATTCAGATGGAACAGAGCCTGCTCAGATAGAAAAGCAGAATGTTATAGTCACAGAGAATAAATGTAATGAAAGACAGAACGTTTATTCTATATCAAAAAAATAAAAGCTGGAAAATAGACATGGAAAGGCACAATGGTGGTGAGCGCAGGTTGAACCAGACAGTTTGGCTGGTTAAAGCGCTATCCAACAAAGGCAGCCTTTTTCTTTCATCATGAACAGTTTTCTCCCTGATGCTGACGTTCTCAGTTTCGGTCAGCTCTAAAAGTCATTGCATAGATGGGTTGGCAATGGACTTTCTGGTTAACTGCCGAAAACAAGCCAGGAAGACTACGTTACCGGACAGCATTGTCGGACTGTGCGCTCCACTCCCCCGAGAGGGGCTGGCACATGATTTAACCATGGTTCGTGAGTAGGGCTTTCCCGATGCTCTGGAAAAAGCTGGCAGTGCCACACAGCGCGGGTGCACGGGAGGCTGCAGAGCACCCAGCTGGATGGAGATCAGCAGCAGGAGGAGCATGAGAGGGGGATCAGTTTCCCCGCAGCAATCACTTCCCCCAAGTCGTTTAAAATGTTTGTGTTTAAAAAGAAAACTGCTTTTTTTCTCCATTTCTTTTGCCATCCTTTCGTATAGGATAGAGAAAGCTTCATGTTTCTGTCAAAAGAGGAGGAAAAAAAGATACTTTACATTGTTTAAAAATGGCATAGAGATGGTAAGCTGATTTTCCTGACAGGCCCTCCATGAATTATCTCATTATCGTAGGCTGCAAACTAAACCGCATTTTTCTTAGGACTGCCTTTTACAGGAAGAGCTCTGCTCCTGACAGTTTATCACACATTTGAGCTAAAATCTATCAATCTGCACAAAAAAAATTTAAGAGATCTTCTGAGAACCGGAGAAGGGTTTCAGCTAGTAAAGCTTTTTGTCTAATGAACATTCCAGAAAAAATAAATAGGCTTTGCTTATCCTGATCAGATTTTAGGGCCATGCAATTCAAAACTAAAATATATGAACCAGTCACACAGAAACAGGCTTATCCATAGCATTCTTACCCACACACAGAAATCAGAACGAAGAAACAGAATGGCAACGAATTACTAGCCCTCAGTAACTGCAGGTAACAGTCAACTCAGTAGTATTTTATGGGAGATCTACTGTACGAAATCAAATTACCAAAGAGGTTTAACTATTTGGCCCCCAATCACATACTCTTTGGAACTATCCAGACATGCCATATTTTCCCCACATTGAGCCAGAACATGTAATCCAACTTCAAAAAGCTGCATATTGCTAACTGTGCCCATACACAGCATGATATACAACTATTGTTTTGCTTTAAATGAATGTAATAGCAACACGGATGCAGACACAGATCTTTCAATTCAGATTATATTACCACTGAAATTGCAAAACCCTTCTTTACCATTTGTTTTTGTTTCATTTTGCTGATATGCATACTGCAGGTATTGTAGATGTGCAGCAGTTGCCTAACTATATTCTTTTTGAGTAGCACATTGTTATATATCTCTATCTATCCTACAGTTCTTCTGTCATACCTAACTGCTTCTGAAATGAAAGCATGGAAGCTGGTTACCATAGCATACGGCAGACAGAGAAGGACCGGTAGCACGTTGTATTGTGACTCGGATCCTTTTCAGCAAAGTGAGGGTAAAGTATTGATGTTGCATGATATGAACTGAATCTACATCTCCTTGTGAGAGAGAGGACAGCTATGGTGGGAGTAAACAGGTAAGGAAAAAAAAAGGAGTAAGTTTGTTGTTTCTGTAGCTGAAGCTGTCAAGGCCCTTAGGAAAGCGAGAATCTGAAAGCATCGACATCTGTCAGCTCTGCTCACTTTGGGACTGACTGACAGCAAGAAAAGAGCTATTATACTGAGATGGGAAACATTTGGGGCTTCTCCAGAACATATGAAGAGATGCATTCTCTGTCCCAACAATTCAGCAGGAATTAATGTACTTCTATTACATCTTTCTGAGATTGCAAAATCCCTCCCTCACACTGCTGTTTAATTGTAATTATTGGTACTGCAGGAGCACCTCAGCGTGCCGACAGCCCCAGCCCCCTTTGTGCTATCTGCTAACAACAGCAGAAAAAAAAAGCTGTCCTGCCCAATGAGACTGTTTGCACATAGTCAGAAATGTTTCTTAGAACCACGACACAAACATACTGTTGCATTTTTATCAGTATTTTGTATTCGGTAAAAATATTCTGAAGCTTAAGGGCTCAGTGCCCACAAATACGCTGGCACGCAGATTTCACATATCTTGTGAAGTCTACTACTATGCTGGTGTGTGCATATGCAGTAGCCGATTTTTCAAACAGGCAAAAGCATGCACTTGCATATCTGAGCAGCAGGACTGAGCCAAAAGCATGGCAATGAATTATTGGCCGCAAGAAGGTATTGATGCAGTCCAGCAGACCTATACACAGCACAATCATTCAAGAAAGAGAGAGGAAGCTGGCATGGGATTTTTATTTTATTGTGATTGCACAGAAAGACCCATTTCTGCTTCTGTGGATGGATCATTTTCCATAGCAGTGTACACTTCTAGAATGGCTCTAACTTTACACTATGTGCTTCCAACAAACTTCTCTCCAGGCTAAACAGACACTTACTACTCACATGACAGTGCATGGGCGAGTGATGCTGAGAAAGGAAGACACGCTGTGGCTAAGATCTTTGCTTGTCTTGTAAGAGTAATCTGACTAATGTCGGAATGATTCCATCAATATTGTCAGAAATAGGTTCAAGAGCCCTCCAGGTACGTTGCAAGCCTTGGCACAGGCAATGACTAATATGGAGCGGATGCCAATTGACCAGAGGTTCTGGGAAGGTACAAAGCAACACTAAGGACCTTGACTTAGGCTGATGAGCCCGAGTTTTCTTCTTCTGTGTTCTCAAGATTTCTTTCTGTATTTCAGATGGACTAGAGTGTATAAGAGGCATTGTGGGATATGCTGTCAAGTGCTATCAGTTTCATATATCGCACTCAGAAATAAAACCAAACTGAGTTTGTATAACGCTAGATGAGCTTGCTCACATCTTAGTCGTATTTGAACTACGTATCCATTAAGCTGAAGTACGCTGGATACTCATACAATAATGACAACTCTGGTTCCTGCAGGACAGATATGTGCTATAAAGATCATTAGGAAATGGCAGTAACACTTTGCCGAAACAGCAATTATAAATGATTCAGATTTTTGCTGACCCTCCTTAATACAGATTCCTTTCCTTAAAAGAATGGAAGAAGGTTGATGTTGTTGTGAGCTCTCTGGAACGGTGTTTGACACATCCTGCTTCAAACTGTATTTGGCCTCCAGGCTTCTTGTTTGTTTTTGAGTTGTTGAGTCACCGAACTTCTGTGTTCCCCTGCTTCCCACTGTGTAAAGAGGAATAATACATTCTCTTACCTATTGTTTCTCCTGTATACTTGAATTAGAAATAATTTGCATCAGAGACCAGCTCTTCTATGAAACTAGGCATGGCATAGCTGCTTCTAGAGTACCATAACACTATTTATAAGGGATAATTGAAATAGATCTTCTGTGTCAGTGGAAAGAATCACCGTAAAGGCCCCAAAATTCTCATCCAGTGTACAAACCCGCTGATGTACTACTCTAGGTGATACCTTCAGGAAAAGAACAATCGTAAAATAGGTATTCTGAGACTTTAGCCTCAGCACCCCACAAAAAAAAAAGCAAGACTTCTCTATCCACACATAGTGCAAAACCTCTTCTCCTTTGCCTGGGCAGCTCACTGTTAAGGCAGCTATACGTGAGTGCATTCCTCTGTTTATCTTTTTTTGTCACTTGTAATAGACAAAATTGACAAGCCTGACTGACATCTGTATGGATTTCATATACACAGCAACAATGTGAATGAGAAAATGGCCTCCTGGGAGACTGCTGGGACTCTTGTTCATTATCCTTATCACTCACGATTCATGCAGATGATGAGACTCCCAGCCATATCCTCCTCCTCGTGCTCTAGGTTGCACTTTGCAGCACCTTGTTGTCACCAAACAGTCGTACAAGCAGTAAGTGTTCCTGTCATCCCCGGAGTTTCTGCCGTATCATTCTCCCTGCTTCCACACAGGATGCCTGAGCTAAGCAGAAGGTGGACAATGTGCTCCAGACACCACAAATCCAAGCCAAGACACAATTCAGCCCCACTAACCCAGGCTGTCAGTGGCTAGGGAGAACTGAGCCAATCTCACAGCTGCCGTTCAGCCATTGGCCTTGTAATGCCTACCCAAAATGGCATTTTGGTGAAGCAGGCAGAGAAACTCTCAGTTACCAGACCAGTAAGTGCCAAACCTGCTTTGTCTCCTCAATAAAAGGTCTCTGCTTTTTTTTTCACACCACAGCATGCTGTATCAGCATGCAGACCAACTGAAATTCAAATAGAGAAGTGGGAGAGAGACATGTGGAAATCTCATTTCTCTTCTAGACTGCTTTGCCTGGACACCTACTGGGTTATGTTATACTGTTATCACTGCAACTGTATTCATGGAAGGGGAAATAGTGATTTCATTGTTAACCTCGAAATTATTTCATGAGGGTTCAGTGAAATGGCTACGTTAATGGGAATAAAATAAACTGTAATGAAAAATGAGGCACCGTTTTCGTGACTTATGCCTTTACAAGAATTTGGATAACGACTGCAAAAGGTGAATATGCTTTATATGAATCTGCAGGTATCTGTCAAACACCAGAAGCAGCCCAGGAAAGGAACACTGCATGGCAGAGACATCTGCTGGAAACTTCTTGCCCTTCTCTCGCGCCTTGGGGTTCAGCTCTCTGGGGCTCCGAATCTTCGGAGCAGCCCCAAGCTGCTCCTGCTGCCTCCGGCTGGGGAGCGGGCTTCTGGCTAATGAAGAGTTCAGCACACACCTGCCTGGCAATGGCCAGTCAGCCACTCGACGGGAGCCAGAAACCTTTAAGCTATATGCTGGAATTTAAATGGAAAGTTTTGCATCTACATTGAAGGTTATACTTCTGTTCCAGCTGCCTGACATTGAACTGTCTGTCAGAGGAAGACTGGGCACTGGTGAAATCCCTCCCTTTCCCAGTCGTATACAGCAGCAGAAGATCAGTGTTTTGATTAGGGAAAGGAACTTCCAGTGAAGTTCCCTGGAATTTTGACAATGTGATTACACTAAAGCTAAGGACCTACTTTTACCGAAATTAAAAACTGAAAATGAGGTGTTAGATTTAAGCATCTAAATAAATTGCCTCCCTTCTCATGGAGACATTGACTACATTGCACCTAAGAAGTGGATCCAAATCCCTCCCCCCTTTCCTCCTTCACAGTGGGAAAACAACAGTTTGATTACACTGTGTTGCTGGGATCATACCACGTTTTGACTATGCCCTGGCACCCTGTGTTTCCGTTTTGGACAGTGGCTTGAAAATGATTGGGACAGCACAGAAAGCCCTCACCAAGTCCACCCTAGAAAGAGGAAGCCTTGTTTTGTACGATGGTAGAAAAGAGGATGTTTGTAAATTCAATTCCCTTTTCTCCACATGCGGGGATACAGCTGAAGCAAAGCATCCTACATATGAAAACGAGCTGTATTTGATTCCATGTACATTGAATGCTTGAACTGTGTTTAGCACATCACAGGTCTACGGTTTGAGCGATACTCCCCAGCGTAGCAGGTTTTTTCCTGCAGACACCAGTTCACATCTGATGGGAGGCCGTTTTAAAACCAGCCTCTGCTCTTACATTGCAAGAACAACTCTCTCCCTCAAGCTACTTGCAGACAAAAACATGTTTACCTCCACCTATCAAAGCGCCAAGGGAAAACAACAGCCCCTTGAAGGAAATTAATCCCGAAAACCTTTTGAAATGTTATAAACAGCTTACTACCAGACTGAGCAGATGCACGAATAAGGATAAACAAGCACTTGGCCTAGACCTCCGGAGGGAATTAGCTGCATGTCCATCTTCCACTCAAGTCAGTGGGCAGGTGAGCGCTGAGGGCCCGGAGGGTGGTCGCCAAGGGCTGGTCGATGCTACACAGCCAGCACAGCCCAGGTATCCAAACCAGCAAAGGTACCAGAAGCCGTTCAGTCCTAGCAGCCCATGTCACCACAGCACCTCGCTCACCCTTATTCAGCTACATCCAGTGAAGCTGTAGCGCAGTGATGGGCTTTTTAAAAGCAGTTCTATGGGTCTGAACTTGCATTGCCCACCTGCAGGTGAGGATGTTCAGCACAGTGGTACATGCCTTGCCTGCCATTACAGGGAAGTGGCTGAAGCACGTCGTTTCAGGAAAAGACGACATGCCTTCCAGCATCTGCCCCTGACCACGTCTACAGATTCCCCATGAGGCAGTCTATGGGGCAGGGGCTACCCATAGCCTTCCCCTCCCTCCCCCTCTATTGACCAATGAATATTTAATCATCAAGCAATTTTCTCCAGAAACACTGAATGTTCCCTTCTGCTCCTGAACAACCCGCTCCTGGGTGTAGCACCCCCTCAGATAAGGGAAAAAAATGGCAACAGGTCTCACCTTCCTGGACGAGAGCTCTGCGAGGGTATGTAAAAGAAACTGATCCAGAAGATGTTCTGGTAATGCCCAAAAAACCAAAGGCAACTCAATAGCATTAGTTCTGCCAGTTTTGCAGATGCAAGAGAAGTCAGGCATCTCTGTGCAGAGTCCAGGAGTATCCATGAGCAGGATCTGATAGGTCATGGAGAAGATGAGGGGAAAAAATTAGGTACTTCTGGACTTCATCTGGGTGCTGAATGTTGCCTTCAAGGGACTACAGAGTACGTAGGGTGGATCCAGCCTTCAAACTACACAAAAGCCAAAAACAGCTACAAGGAGGAAGGTGGCTTCTGAAGGAGTTTCTGGCGTGATACACCTTTGCTGCAGGGCAGAAAGCCTGCTGAGATGCTCTCCTTGATTTGACTCCCAGGCAGGTGGCCTGTGCTGTGTAGTTCTGCAGGGAACAGCCAGGCCTCTGGGGAGTCAAGAGCTGGGTGGGGAGGCCTTGACTGATAGACTGAACTCATTAGGCAGCTTTGTTCTGAAGAAATAGAATGGAAGCTATATAGGAAAGGGCATTTGAATTCTGTCCTTCAGCAGGTATGTTACCAAGTGATGCCAACGTCTTTCGGTTTCAGCCTTCAGGATGAAAAGCAGAGCCTGGCCTATGCTTTAGAAAAGGATAAAATCTCTGAAATGAGGTTTTGTATCAGTATTTTTAAAAAACATATCCTTACATATCTGCGTTCCGCAGTGTGACATTTCAGATGCTCCCTGTGTATTAAAGCATCTGGTTGGTATCAAACATCAAAATGACGAGCAAAACCCAGTTTAATCATATGCCCTGCTTTCACTAAATCTTTTTTTTTCTGCTCACCATCCACTGACAGTTGCATAAAATACCAAGTGCCTGCGCTTGAGTTACACAAGTGAAGAAATACTGTAAACAATTATTACAAGTTCCCCCCCCCTTAAATAACTTAAGAATGACCACAATTACAATGGTGCCACTTCAAGAAACACGACTGAAGTATTGAACTCTGACATACGGAAAAGTAATTGGTTAGATAGGTAATTGGAAAATAGTCAGATCATAAGGCATTAAGAAGGCTGAATGGCTTAACCTTCTCTTCCCTTACCAAGGAGTTTCCGCCTTCTCATGCAGAGAATGAACCACAGCACTATGTCAAGAATAAATGGAGGATGCATACATTTTTTACTATTAAGTTAAAGTGGTGCTGCTTCTTGCATAAAGCAGCAGCTTAGATGAAGTAAGCTCCTAGGAATTACTTTTCGTTTACGTGTCTTTCTGTCAGAAGAAACAGAGGTGCTAGAGATGGCAACCGCAATAGACCTTAGCCTAAGTTTTCTTCCACTATGGTATTTGTTACTAGCTATTCATTTGTGAATATTGTCTGTTAAAAAACATCTAACTTAAACTGCATTGAGGAAACACCAGATTCTCACGTTTATTTTCTGCCTGAAACTAAAACCTGATCTGCAAGAACTTGAAAATCCGTTACTCCTTATGAGGGCAGAGCTTCGCAGAGGGACAGCTGACAAGAAGCAAACCCGCATTGTACTTCACATTGCCTTTCTTGGATTAACTACTACTTCTGCTCCTCCAGGATGCATTTGAGGGGCCGGTTTCATCTGCACTGTCCTTACTTGGCAAAGTGTCAGTTGGGCAAGAAGGAAATCTGCCCTCACCGTTGATATGAAGAGGCAGAAGCTGCCACGGCTGTCGTCTCACTGTTGAACCATGACATTCCAAGAACACTGTTAAGTTGCAAAAATGCACCAGAGGACTTCAGGGCGAGGAGAGGACCCGTTTTTACGACGGAAAGTGCAACCCCAGCGCGGCAGTCCCCGGAACGCCAGTACGTGGCTTCAGCCTAACACCTTGGCTCAAGACCCCCACGGCCTCGGCCTGCCGCCAGGACGGGCACCGGCAGGACCGACCAGGCCCCGCAGTCAAGCCGGTCCGACCACGGCGCTCCGCGCTTTCCCAAAAGGCAGCGGCCGCAGCAGCCGGGCGGGCCCCGGGCCTCGCAGTTCGCCTCTGCCCCGGGGCTGGCGGGGCAGCTGCCGCCTCCCGCTAGCGAAAGGCTCTCAAACGCGAACGTAACAACAATTAAAAAAAAAAAAGAAACACTAACTGTTGCAATTATTTTTAAAGGCCTAACAGTTTTAACGCGTGCTGAGCTGGCAGCTCCACAGCCACGGTCTCTAACGCCTCACGCCGGCAGCAGGCTGCTGGGCGGGCGGCGGCCACGGCAGCGGCGGCTGCCCGGGCCGGGCCGGGCCCGGCCGGGCCGC
>JAVKLA010000030.1:22429912-22442305 GCA_034782735.1 Sagittarius serpentarius | reverse complement strand
CCCCGCGCCGCGCCGCCTGCCCGTGCCGCAGGAGAGAGGGGCGCCGGGGGCGGGAAGGGGGAAGCGGAGCGCGGGGCGGCGACGGCCGACGCGGCCGCGCCCGGCGGGTGCAGCGCCGCTACGAAGCGAACTACCACTCCCAGCAGGCACCGCGGCCCGGCCAGCCCTGAATTGCGCATGCGGCGGGAGGGATGACGCGCACCCTCCCTCACCGCCTGTTCCTCCCCGCCCCTGCTACCAGACGACTCTTCTCTCAGCCCATTGGCTGATGCCCGCCGGAAGTAGCCGCGCCCCTGCGCCCCCTGGGAGGTGTGGTTTCCTGGCCCCCTGCAGCAGAAGAGCCCGACTGGGGCGGGCGGGCAGCGCGTACCACCTGTCCCGGCGGGCCGCGCGGGGCGGGGCGGGGCGGGGCAGGCCGGAAGGGGACGTCAGTGGCCGGCGTCGGTGGTCGCTGCTGGAGCCGGCGGGCAGCCATGGGCGGGCAGATGGCAGTGCTGGGTGAGCGTGGGCGGCGGCCCAGGGGACTGGTCCGCCCCTCGGGCTGCTGAGGGGACGGTGCCCGGTGGGGCCGCGGTGGGGACGGTGGGGCCGGCGGAGTGCTGGAGGGCCCCCGCCCTGCCCCTGACGGCCTCCGTCGGGCAGGGCCCGACCGGGCCCCGTTACCCGGCCTCAGGTGGCGGGCGCTGGCGGCGACTGCGCGGTTTTGCTGGGGCTGTCGCAGCCGTTCCGCCGGCGTTACCGCCCCGGAGTGGCTGTTCGGGGTGGCCCGGCTTCCTACGGCCTGGTCGGTGCGTGCCTCTCTTTGGAAAGCCGAAGTGCTTGACGGCATGTTGCTGAGAAACGTCTTGGAAGATTCACGGCCAAAAGTAAAGCTGTTCTTTCTCGCCAGTCTGCTTGAAGCACAGCTATGGCCACCCTTCCCTGCTGGGAAAAAGAGATTAGCCACTCTGAAATTTAAGCTAGTTAGGTTTCTAGTTGAGTTTTTGTTTGTTTGCTTTTTCTCTTCCGAGGCATTGCTTTATGTTAGATTTTTGGGTTTCTTGCTTTGTTGATTATATGTAAAATTAAAAAAAAAAAAAACAACAACAAAACAAACCAACTACTCTGCGCTTAAACTAGTCTGCCCCTCAATTTCAAGGCACAGAAAAGATTCAGAGGTGTGGGAAGATGCTCTTTGGGAGCTATGGCTGAAATAGGAGGAGTTAGCATGGTTTTTGCATCTCCTTACATTTAGGCTTCCAGTGAAGTTGGAGGAGATGTTTGTCATTTCACTGTGATTTTGTGCAGCCTTATTAACTAGATGTCCCTTAGAGGTCATTCGCAGGCCGTTCCCCCCCCCAAAATACTGATTACCCTATATTTTTGAAGTACCTTGCAGAGAGAAAAAGAATTATTACAGGGTGGTGATATTTGTGGCTTTGCTGTACCTCTTGGGCTTATTTTTTTTAACCTGTTTAGTATTTAATGCCTAAGATTTTTGGCTCTTCTGAGCACTTTTTTGTTGAATTAAGAGACCTGAACTTGCTGGTGACCTTTGAAGAAACTGAAAACTAATTAGGTAGCTGAACAGGCTTCAGAGCATGTAATAAAACTGCGTGAGGTGTAATGTACAATATCATGTAATTTGCACTGACTTTTAAGTTTGCAGCAGTCGATACTCTAACCCTTTTTTTTTTTAAATCTGTGTTTCAGGTTCGGCTATTCTCGCCCTCCTGTTAGCTGGCTATCTAGCACAGCAATATTTACCAATGCCTACACCAAAAGTAATTGGGATTGACCTTGGCACGACTTACTGCTCTGTTGGTGTCTTTCTTCCTGGAACAGGGCAGGTGAAGGTTATTGCAGATGAAAATGGGCACAACAGCATACCAAGCATAGTCTCTTTCACAGACACAGAGGTGTATGTAGGATATGATGGCCTAGAACTGGCTGATTCAAATCCTCAGAACACCATATATGATGCAAAAAGATTCATTGGGAAAATCTTCACTTCAGAAGAACTGAAAAGTGAAAGTAGCAGGTATCCCTTTAAGGTAAGTAGCCATCTTCTTCAGTTCTTTCCAAGCAGTAAGCTATAGGACGCTTGAAACATGTAGTAGGTGACCAGCTTGTCTGACCTTTGAGCCATTTGGCTGAATCTGATGTGCCTGAAAGCCGTAAGAAGTATCCAGAGAGGGAAGGAGGAAATGGTTATGGAAGTGGTGTACCTCTGCACGAGAGCTGATAGTGATTTTTCCAGAGGACCTGTCCTCTACTGTGAAATGTGTTTCTGGGTGTTTCTGGGTAACCTTCCAGCCCCTGCTCTTGAAGTATAAATTTCAACTTGAAGTTCTAACTGTGCTTTGCTAAAACTCACTTCTCCGCTGATATTCTTAAAAAAAACCCAAAACAGTCACATAATCTCTGTCCCAGTGCATTTTTTCCCCCCAGCACTTTTCTAGGGCTTACTTGATCAGCAGCAGATTGTGAAAGCTGCTTTTTAAAGAAAATACTGCATTCATTTAGCATGGTGCAGCATTTGCTGAAGAGAGACAAATTTTCAGGTACTGCAAACAGTCTTCTAATTCTTCACTTGTTAAGAGAAGCTGTTCCAGTACCAAACTGTTTCTTTCCTTTCAGAAAGAATAACCCGTGGGAAGCTTTATCAGTAGGGTAAACCTGATGATGAAAAAGCGTCACTTTTATCTTTGAATGTGGTGTTGAAGTTGATTACACAGTTGCTAGGTCTTAACTTCTTTTAATGTGTCTTACTTGGGCACAGTGGGTGACACTACTTTGGATATACTCAGACCCCTTAAGTGGCATGTTTTGCATAATACTCATAGTCAAGGAATAAAAGCGATTCAGGAAGTGGCAAAAGCACATTCGTATCTTTCCAGAATAAACAGACTGCGTGCAAATAAAACATTTGGTGGGAGAGCATAAGAAAAAGACTTCTCACCTGTGGGTTGTGTTGCTTTTTCCTCCTAGATTTTCAACAACAATGGATCAGCTGAATTTTCTGTGACAACTAATGAAACCTTTCGTGTCACTCCAGAGCATATTGGCTCTCAGCTGTTACTGAAATTGAAGAGAATGGCAGAAGACTATCTTGGCATGCCCGTTTCGAAGGCAGTCATCTCTGTGCCAGCGGAGTTTGATGAAAGGCAACGGAATTCTACCATTAAGGCAGCTAACCTTGCAGGTGATGTGTCTCTATTCCAGTGTTTTTCTAGGAAACGTTCAGGTCTGTTTCACTAACAGTAAAGTCTTTGGGGAGGATATAGAAATAGTGAGTTGGTGATAGAGAACCTTAGAATGGATTTTTTTTTTTTTTTTTTACAGTCTGTTAACAATTGTGAGGAACAGCAGAGAACTCTTGGGTTCTGACAGGTGCAGCTAATGCAAACATAGATAACTAGAAGAAGTAAGTTTTACTTGAGGGGAAAATAGTGGTTTTGGTAATCTTCAAATAGACTATACAGAGCACCCTTGGACAATAGTGGAAACAGAAATAGAACATGTGAAATAAGTCTCTTTAGCAAGTTTTCTCTGGAAGAAATGTGTTTGGCCAAATCATGGTTCATGACTTCACCCTGACACTGAAGTAGTACTACCTCAGGCTTAAATAAAGAAAAGAGTTCATTGAGTATTACTGCTTAGAAAACAATTTCCTTTAGATCTGATGTTTTACTTAAGGTAAGTTTGGTTTAAAAAAAACAAAAACAAACAAACAAACCCAACTAATGGTAAATGTCATTTTGATGGGAGAACTGCAGTTTTCTGAAGTGTACTTGACTGTTGCTTGATCTTTGCTCTTTGTAGGGCTAAATGTTTTGCGAGTAATCAATGAACCCACAGCTGCAGCTATGGCTTATGGACTTCACAAAGCTGATGTGTTTAACGTTCTGGTGGTGGATTTGGGTGGAGGAACTTTGGATGTGTCTCTGTTGAACAAGCAGGGAGGGATGTTCCTCACACGAGCCATGGCAGGTGAGAAAAATGCTGTGCTTTCTCAAGGAGTGGGGGGAAAGGAAAGATGTGCCTGAAGTCACCATTAGAGGGGCTTTTTAAAACATACCAGCCTTGTCACAAAGTGTTCTCCAAATGTGTTCTAAGCTGCCTTTCATGCAAAATTAGGTTTGTGACTGGTTTCAACAATTAAGATAAATTCACAGGTTTTGGCTGACTCAGAGGAGTAAGTTGTAGTTTCATTTTATCCATGGCTGTTAACTTTTGTGCCCACTATAAAGTGCTGGTGTGTATTACAATTACTTTGACTGGACTTTTGGGGTCTGGGGGTGTTACAAATCTTTACCTTTGTCCAAAGTGGAAATACTTGCCAAATCATTGACCAGTGCTTTAGAGCATCCTCGCCTTGTGTTTGGCTCCAGCTCAGCTGGGCAGGGTTTGGGAATGCTCATGCTGTTAACCCAGAAGAAAGTTTTGTGATATGTATGTGCCAGTGTTTCATCACTTGGCAAGGAGTTGTGGCAGCAGCATTTAGTAAAACTGTAGTGAATACACAACTGCTTTTCAGATGACCTGGATTCAGACAGGTCTGAGGTGCAGTGCTAACTGTCTGCCTTGCCTTCAGTGAGCAAGTTTTGATGTGAGCTGCTGCTCAGTCCAGTAAGAGTGGAACAGCAAGAAATACTCGGCAGCTTCATTCTGATTTATTTAGATAGAGGTCCACTAAGTGAATTCCTGTTTTCAGTCAAAACAAAATGGTGGAACCTTTGAGTATTGTTCAACATGGATGAAAATCTGCAGGCCATTTTTGTAACTATTGAATGGAAAGCATGAGCAATTGTTTGCAAGGTTTTGAAAACATGGAGCAAGAATAATCTTTCAGTAGAAACTGGTTAGATACTATACATTTTTTTTTCCTCTCTCTGTGAAGGCTAATATAAGATATACCTGTTAATAGAGCTTGAAGTTCACTGCTGGCATTTTATCACTTTCTTCCACTTTTGGCAGGGGGTGTGTGTGTGTGTATATATATATATATACACACACACTTCAGTAGCATGTAGTTTTTTGTGTGGGTGCATGAAGACATTGAATAACTTGAAACTGGTAAAACAAAAATCCCGATAGAGCTGTACTGTTGAAGTGCTAAGAGAAGAATCCATTCTGGGCAGAGAGAGAAATTTGAAACTGGGAATTTTAGCTGGAAAAGCAATTTTCTGTGAGAGATTGCGCTTCAGTTACAGGGTTCCAGCTAGAAATTTATCATTACATGTTTTCTTCTATAGAGAATACCTCTGAATTAACAACGACGGCTTTTTCCTGTTACAGCGTCGCAGAGCAGTTCCAAGGGAAAAACATTCAGGAGGGCTAGATTCTAAAATAGTGCTAAATAAAAATCTGGAGATTACTATCCATCATGCATCCTTCAGTGGACAACAACTATGTCTGGTTTTGTAGCTCCGTGAGCTCTTGCGCTGTGCTTGTGGTCCTTGTGTCATTGTTCTGGTCCTTGAGCACCATCTCCTAGTAACAGAGAGGATATGTGCTGCTTTCTGAAGCTTTGGAGGTGATGTGCCTGATGCCTTCTATTCTGATGTTTCAGGTAACAACAAACTTGGAGGACAGGATTTTAATCAGAGGTTGATGCTGTATTTATATGATCAGCTCCATCAAATGTATGGTTCTCTGCCAACAAGAAAAGAAGAAACACATCGTCTCAGACAGGCTGTGGAAGCAGTTAAATTGAATCTGACTGTTCATGAGGCAGCTACACTAAGGGTGTCATTGACTATGCCAGAAAGGAAGCTTACAAAAGAACTTCCGGAAAGTGAGGTAAAAACAAACACTGTGCTAAAAGGCAAGCCTTCACAAAAAACGAAAGAGCTGAAAAATCTTGGAGACACTTCGGAAGTAGAGAACAACTTTGTGGAAGTTGTGTTTGAAACAGAAATCTCTAGGAAGCTATTTGAGATGTTAAATGAGGACCTTTTTGAGAAGATTCTTGTGCCCATTGAACAAGTTTTGAAGGAAGGCCACCTACACAAAGCAGAAGTGGATGAAATTGTGTTAGTTGGAGGCTCCACCCGGATTCCTCAAATACGCAAAGTTATTCAGGATTTCTTTGGAAAGGAACCTAACACCTCGGTAGATCCTGACCTAGCAGTTGTAATGGGCGTAGCTATCCAAGCAGGAATTGTTGGTGGGTCCTGGCCTCTTCAAGTCAGTGCTATAGAAATTCCTAATAAGCATTTACGGAAGACTAATTTTAACTGAAAAGAAACTCTTCCCCATTGCATTGCATCTCTTTGAAAGTGTACTCTGGTGCATACTCATCTGACTGGCAGTGGAGCCTAATCTTAGCCGTATTGTATTAATTTTTTATCTATTCTGGTTAGGTGGACACCTAACTGTGGACACCATGCTGGACACCTAACTGTGTTAAAGCTAGATGTTACTTTAAAGGTACAAGTGATTTTTGAAGTTCTGAAGTGTCCTGTATTTGCTTGTAGATTGAATATTGGATGAAAAGTCTAGTGACGACACACCCACATTTTCTTGCTAAATTTTATTAGCAAACCCTGAAGAGGTGTATGTTTAAAATATAAAGGGAATGTGACCAAAGGTTAGGGAGAACGTGGCATGGTACTGTAGGTATTCCCAGGTCCAATATACTTACTTTGAAAGAATGTGAAGCAGCGTTAATGCATGTAGCACTAGCAGTGTCGAGCTTAAATTTATTTATTAAATTGAGTCATTTGAGCATTTAAGCACCTTTCTAAAAGGCATGTTGCAGCTTGAATGAGACTTACACATTCACTTGATTCTTCTGCTGTTCATAACAGCATAATGGTATTACTGAGGCAATATGGCAAACTGTCTCACATTTCAGCGGAACCATACCAAGAAACTTAGTGCTTGCTAATGTAGAGTTACTTTGTGTGCCTCCAAGGGCTTTACTTCCTGATCTGCTTTTGGTGGTTAATGCACAGGTGCTGGTGTCATACCACTGATGTTCTCCCCAGGGAACAAGGGCATATTGCCAACTACTTATACCTCCCCCCCTTATTTGAAAACTGCAGTAGTGTTTTATGTATCTTAAAGCTACACCTCAATACCTTCCCTTGAATTTGACTGACACCAGTTTCATTGTTTTGCATCTACAAGTGTGTGACGTCTGTCCCCTGGAGTACCCCCAGCCGCACTGTTCTCAGGGAGAAAGTGTGGGACAGAAGGGGACTGCCTGGATGAAGTCGAGTTCCTGTAGTGCTCGTAAATGAAAATTCTCCCAACTATTTTGTACTTTTTAGCTCGTATCTCTGGTTTAAGTTTTGTCATATCCCCACTCTAAACTGAACATAGATCAGAGATTGTAGCTGTTCTTTTGGGAAGGAAGCAGCGTGTGTAATTCAGGATTTGAGGTAGCGCTTCTTGGGGCTTTATTTTAGGTACATAGTTTGCTACCCAGCTATCTAGCAAATGCATGAGAAGAAAAAAATTAATGATCTAAAAAAAAAAAATCGGTGACAGTTCTGCTCTCTTTGGAGGGTTAAATCGGTGCTTAAAGGCCAGTTGAATTCTATTTGTGTAGAACTTTCTACAACGAAAACACTTGATTTGGCTAAGACTGGCTTCAACATCCATCAACTCAGTCTTAATCAGGTAAGCTGTAGTAACAGGTGGTTCTAAGCATTTTCTTGTATTCTCCAGAATAATTTTGATTGTATTAAGCTTGCCAAGAGAAAGTGTGGGGCTTAGATTTATTGTTTAACCTATGACTATATTAAAATAGGCCTATTATTCTCCTGGCAGTAGGCCTGATTTATGGCAGTGCCATAAGTCAGTTGTGCTGATTCAGCTGTTTGCATAGCCATTGTCTAAACATATCGTTGAAGTAATCCAATTAAAAACCTCTTAAATTGAATCATAGTTGCACACAACCATTCCATCAGCATTGCTTAACTTCACAGAGGATTCCCAAAACACTGCTAACATCTGTTTAATTTCACTGAGTTGAAAACCGAAGTGACTTTTTTTATTTGAGGATTTTTTTCCTTTGTGCCTCTTTGAAAGTGACCCTGTCTAAGTCTGCATGGAAATTCCAGTAACTAAAACTCCTGCGTTGAAAGAAGTGCCTCTTCAGTGAAATCATGGATGAGTGCCAATATACAGTACAGTTCTCGTACGCAGTTGCTATTTGGGGCCTTTGCTTTGCAGTTATAAATGTATGTATTTAATTCAAAATATATTCCAGTGTCTTTGGAGTCATTGTGGCCTTTCCTTCTGCTCTGCTGTAAATTCATCTCAGTCTACTGGAGTTACAATAGGTCTTCAGTCTTCATCTTTTTTAATGCA
The DNA here is from genome assembly GCA_034782735.1 of Sagittarius serpentarius. Classification (NCBI taxonomy): domain Eukaryota; kingdom Metazoa; phylum Chordata; class Aves; order Accipitriformes; family Sagittariidae; genus Sagittarius; species Sagittarius serpentarius. Next base: position 22,434,001 of record JAVKLA010000030.1, on the reverse strand, counting down.
CTGTGTAAAACAAGCAGACCTGTATAAAAATAGAACCACATCACAGTGAAGTTAAACTGTTCAAAGCTTTTTGCAATTTTGGCACAAGTTAGGTAGGAATAACTTTAAACTGTTAAACTCTCCATGCAAATAAATGAAGTACTACCTTTCTTTCGCATATTCCTTCACTCTGGAGGAGTTGAATCTTCAGTGTTCATCTGGGAACTGGAAGGGAAGGGTGAGTTTTTTTTACTTGTAAAAAAAAAATCACAAAAGGGTATTTATTCAGATTTCTATACAGATTTTTTTTTAATAAAGTTACTGTACATTGGATATCTCACAACGCATCCTTATTTATTTAGTAACTTTTCTGAATTCTGTAATCAAGTTATTTATTTTGTATCTTTTGATTTTAATATGGTATTTTGGCACAAACCATTGAATTTTGGAGATGAGTCCACTGTACTAAGTGGGTATCTCCAGGTATGCACATGTACTGCTTACCAAAAGTCTCTCTTTAAACAGACTGGTATTTGAAGGCTGAAATCTTTCTGCAAACAATCCTTGAAATCTGAGTATGGTTGCCTGGGGTGTTAGGTGTGTAACACATTTATATAGTTAAAGCTTGTTTTGTGAGTTGAAATTCTGAAAGTATCATTGGAGATGATGAAATGCATTTTATAAATAACCTTTTAGAACGTTTTTAATAAAAGCAATTCCTGTCCCTTGGACATGTCTTCTTTCAGTTTCTCAGGGAAATACTGTAACAGCAATATTGCCCTGTCTTCCTTCAGTTCCTTTGGAGTTTAGAGGACGAAGTTGTAATCCTTCAACTTGTCAAGGGGTTGCTGTACCCTGGAGTGACAGATCTTTGGGAAGTGGCACAGGGGCGTGTTAGGAACTGGGGTGGGAGGAGAAAAAAACCTTTTCTCCTCAAACTGCAGCTTGGGGTGGAAGAAGGGGACTGAGAAGCAAAGTGCAGGTTGGTACAAGGAAAAGCAAGGAATGACTGGGAGGAAGGAGGAAGCACTAACAGGGAAGGAAACCCTGCTCAAAGAGGGTGACATCCTGTTGGATGTGGGAGCAGTTCCCACCCCTCCTGCCCTTGTGCTCCTTGTGCCCGGCCTGCTGGATCAAAGGATGTGGGGCAGGAACAGACCCTTCCTCCTGGCGATCAACAGCTGCAGGGTGGATGGGGGGAATGGCTCCCAGCATAGGCAGAGTGCAGGCTGGGGACAGGTTCATGCCGAATACGAGCAAATGTAATGTTTGAGAAGTTGCAGGTAGGGAAGCTTGCCCCACTAGGTTCCAAATTGTCCTCCGGTATTTCCAGCTGTGGGAGGGTTTCTACATGTTTGGCATCTTGGGGTTCAGGCTGGGAAATTAAAGGGCTGGAGAGCCTGAACGATAGTGGTGTTTCATAAATTAATCTTTCAGCCTGCAGTTTAAACCCAATTCAGAATTTTCATGGCCTGCTGCTGCCCAGAAACACAGCCAGAGAAAATGCTACAGCAGTGATGCTAACCCTAAGCCTAGTCCCAAACTTCCCTCAACGGATGGCAATCAACTATGACCGGCAAAAGGCAGAAATATGTACATTCATGTGAGGGAAAGGAGGGTTTCCCCTGTGATACTGCCAGGGAAGTGTAGTGCAAGGGCTTGAGCAGGGCTGAGGGAAGTGGCACCCGAGAAGGTGCTGCCTGTGGGATTGTTGAATGCTGTGGGGAAGAAAGTTGAAGCAGAGCATGAGCAGGTTCTGTTCCATGCTTCTCCCTGTGAAAACGAAAAGGAAAAACAGAGCCATGGTGCCGTTCTGAGCCACATCCTCACTTTAGACGCTGCCCTGATACCCTGGCTGTCCTACCATTCCTTTCTATAACCCAGGCAACCTAGCTGGAAAAGGAGGCCATGCAGGACCTCCTCAAAGGGCTGGGTCCCTCCTGCTATCTCCACCCAAGTGATGGTAACCCACGCAGTCAGAAGGCCCTTTGAGAACAGCCCCAAGCCGGGTTTTTCCACTTGCCTTTCCTCAGCCTAGCACCTTCTCAGGAGTCTTAGCAGTTAGGGGCCCATATGGGGCAGAGCCTTTCACAGGTGGTAGGTGCCTATGAATAGCCCCAGAGGATGAGGCTGGGACCTGAACCTCAAATGCCCTGGAAGCATGGAAGCATTACCCTTTGGAGGAGAAAACGCTGGAGAGGCGAGGTGTGTGCTGAGCTGGCCTGCAGGGCTATGATGACATGGCTTCGTCTGCGCCGTCAGCAGAGTTAGCTGGTGACATTGTGTTTGGCGGGTTGTGTTGGGTACTGCAAAACCTGAATTAATTGAGCTTGAGGAGGCAAGTGGTCCCTCTTTGGTTCTTGGAGGGAGTCTCTGACATCGGGCACGTGAGGAGAGTAGAGGGTGCAGACCCTGGGTGATGCTCTTACTGCAAAATTGCCTTTTCCTGCCTGTGCCAAGACTGTTAGATGCCTTACTTTGGTAAGCTATTGCTGCATGAAAACATAGCAGGAGCACATCATGCTGCTTCTGCCTCCGCTGCACCTCCTTTTCCGAAGTATAGCTGCATGTGAGGACTACAGCTTGCTGAAAGAGAAAGAATGGCTATTTGGCTTTTGCTGACACTAGTCCATTTTCTTTTCTCTCAGACTTTGCAGTTATTCAGTCTGCAGCTTTTCCCAACCGTGATCTGAAGGTAGCCTGAAGCTGTAAGGTCATGTCAGCCCACCAGTAAGCACAGAAAGCCCTCCTCCCCACAAATAAAAATAATAATAAAAAGTAAAAATACAGTGCGCTGCTGCCAGTCTTCGGACTATTTTCTCTGGACCTTGCAAAACGGGTTGGTCTCTGAGGTATTGAAGTTTACCTCCCCTAGCCTTATGCCTAAAACTTACTAATCAGTTTAGGAACGGCACTCACTTCAGACCTTTCCAGTTTCTCCTGCAATACTTGCAGGTAAGGGTGGGTTTGGAAAGGAGCATGAACGTGGGTAAGGGATGGGGACAAGGTTGGGGGAAGCAGAGCCTCAGAAGAGCCTGGCTGTGGCACTTTGAATGTTGTGGGGAAATTAAACGTTGGTATGAGAAGGTTCTGCTCTTTGGGAAGGTACTGTTGGCCTCACTTTGCGGGGGGAGAAGAGGAAAACAGAGATGAAAAGCAGGAAGCTGTTCTCTGTCCTGAGAAAGTTTGTCACACCAGTCTCTTCATTTTCAGAAGATAATAGTTACTTGCACAGGGTTGTTCCTAGTCTAAAATCGTTATGTACTCCTAATGGTTTTGTGCAAGTGATAGTATATTTAGTTGTGTTTTGTAGGCAATTAAACTAGGTAGTACTCTGTCTTTAATGCAGGAAGACAGGCTTTCTTTTTTGCTTTCAGGAAAGGACAGAGAAATCATTCACCTTCACTGTACTAGAATCACATCTTTGAGGAACTCTCTTCAGAGAGCCACCTTTCTAAAACAGCAAATATGGTTTGCTTGCTATCAGACAAGAAATTACGATCCCACCTGGTATTAATCAGGTGTCAATATTAAAGTAATATAACAGCGCTGTAGCCTGAAACTTTATTCATGTACTTTGGGTTTTTTTTTTTGCTTGCTTGTTTGTTTGTTTTTTAAAGCAGTTGATGGGGATCTTCTCTTAGTTTTTGAAGATTGTATTGATCGAGTTGTTACTGAATTTGAAGAGTTTCAGGAACTGCAATAAAAAAGGAAATTAATATTTATGTGGCCTACAGAAGCACAGGCATGTTTAACTGACACTTTCAGCAAATGTACGTAACCTGTCCTGCTGCTGTAATTAGTACTAAGGTTTGCATTAAAATCTACTAGCAAAGAGATAGCTGCACCCTGTAGCGCATGATGGCACGGACTCCGACTGTGGTGAAGCGAAGACAATTTTATTAGCAAACCTCAGCTATATTTATAGTTCAGCTTAGCGGATACCTGCAGCTATACAGTCACTGTTCATGCATAAGCTAGCCAATAGTCTACCTTGATCACACAACGATCACGCGTCTTTTTGTTTGTCTTTTACTTCTTATCTACTTGTTTTCACATAGTTTGCAATCCGTAAGTTTCCACTTGCTTCTCTTTTGCTCAGCTGTCTTT
>JAVKLA010000030.1:22416309-22429812 GCA_034782735.1 Sagittarius serpentarius | reverse complement strand
CAGGATCTCAGTAATTTTCATCAGCTTAACCTTAACATTACATTTCAGTGAATTAGCTTAGCTTTCTCATGACTCTCAACAGCACCCGAATCCATTTTTCTGGGATTCTTTCACAATGTGATTTTGTAATCCTCAATTAGACACACAAGAAGTGGTTTTTAGTTATTTGAAATCATTTTTCAGTTACTGCGAAACTGCAAGGTCAAAAGGAAAAATGAAATTAACGTGGCAAGTCTATTGCCTCAAAAATTACCTAAGTATACATGCAAATATGCATGTCCTAAAAATCAGCACCACATGACATCTGCCTGTATGTCCACACAATAAGCAGTTTTTGGGTTTATGAATTTGCAATCAAAATAAGAATGTATTAACTAAATGGGCATGTCAGGGCCACTTAATTAAGTACTATTTTTTAATTAAAAACAGTACGCGAACAGCAAGATTTATTTTTCAATTAGTCTTTACTAGTGCAACAGTTAAAATATGCCATGAAAATTACTGCTTCATTATGTTGTTCCAGTGCCAATATGATCAAAATAAGTCGTTTGTATAAAATCAGAAAGTTATTTTAAGAAACCTGATCAATATATACAGATTGTAGCTGTAGTAAACAGCACTGTTGTAAGGAGCTTTTGAATAAGCTAGTCATTTTCTAACATCAGGAATGCCACATATCCCTCAAGTGTTTACTGGAGTAAGGAATTCTCATCTTCATGAAGAATTCATTCATTAGTTTTCTTTATCTTCTTATCCCAGCCTCTGCAACCATTTCAGAAAAGGCACCTTTTTGTTGTAACAAATTATGTGGTGTATCATATTCTAGAATCCTTCCTGAGTCCAGAACAAGCACTCTACAATGCAAAAGCAGAAAGATTACAGGAAATGCAAAATGAGCTATTTAACCATATTTTCCAGTCCTACTACAGATATCTCTGGATAACTGGAACTCTTATTTAGAAGAAACATAATTGCACAAGATAATTCATGGGTTTCTAAAGCTAGGAACTCCTATATTTAAAAAAGCCTTTTGAAAATGGCATTTTTCCTTAATTGGTAAAAATTCTACAGTATAGTCCATTTACTCTAGAGAATTAAGTGGTCTTAATAGTAGCTTATACCTGTACATTAGCAGGAAAAAAATATTAAATTAATTCTGTAATTAGAAGGGGGAAACAGAACACAGGCTATTGATATTTAATTAATATTGATGCTCAAGTCTTCTGTGATACTTTGGATTGTACAGATACAAAGATACTAAGGTAAAAAGTGTTGGACTGTAAAATTTAGTAAGTCTGAAAACTGATGCATTTAAAGGAAGCCATTATCTTTAAAATCGCTTACCAAAACTTACTTACCTCTCTGAATCCATGACTGTATGTAACCTGTGGGCTATAGTTAATATTGTGCAGTTGTAAAATTCTCTTTTGATGGTGGACTGCACCAAGTTATCTGTTTCCATGTCGACAGAAGCTGTCGCCTCATCTAGGACCAGGATTTTTGTCTTTCGTAGCAAAACACGGGCCAGAGAGACCAGCTGTCTCTGCCCAGCACTGTTAAAAATACATTTGAGAAAGCCAGGTCAGGCACATTGAGGAAGGGGAGAACAACGTAAAGCTGAGATTACTGTGGAGCCTATTATCTGTTCTGTCTTTCTTAGCACACTTTACACTTCTCAAAAGACTAGTGAAATCTGTTCATCTTGTTTTGGAAGTTCTGATTTCTTCTTGCTCAGCATACCAATAATAGTTAAGGTGTGACTCTTAAACACCTGTGGCTGAACTTGGTAGTGTAAACCTAGTCTCACCTACAATTTCTATATTCACATTATAATGGGGATTCTGAATAAGCTAATGAATGCTAAACCACTTTTTAATAAGGTTCAGTGTAAAAGCTTGGATACTCCTGTATGTTAGCTGTGGTGTATGCCTTCTAGAAACTTCCTCCTGAAAATGATCTGTCAAAAAAATTCAAGTTGATATTCAGTACACTCCATTTAAGACCTGCCCCTTTGTTGCCAAAAGCTTCAGTATTTGTCTCCTAGAGCTCAGAGTCGTTGTATTTCAAGTGTCACCCTCATTACGTAACTATGGGTTAATGTTTTACAAGGGAAAAAGGAGTTGCTTTGCAAAGCAAGTAAAGCAAAGGAATAAGCTCTCTGCAGTTTTGCCTTCTTTCCGGTTTGGTGGTTTTTAGGTTTTTTTTTCCTTTTGTTCTGGTTTCGTTTGGTTTTTTTAGTAATTTAAATAACTGAGCACTTTTCTGTCCAAATCTAATTAAGCAGTGGATGGATTGCCCCTCCCCACTCACTCCTTTATACTTGAGCGGAAAATAGTCTACTTCCTCGGCTTCCCATGCAGCACAGGCCATAAAACTTTACACAGTTGTGACCAGTTTGCCACTTTGAAGAAACTCATACTACCAGAATAATTCTACTTAGAATGATGTGAGAAGTGTCATTTTTATACTGACACTTTCTGAAGTAAATTCTCTGGAAGGAACACATAGCTTTACAGTACCAGAAAATAACTGCAATCGCACTTTCTTGTTTACGTACCTGAGATTTTCACCACCTTCTGAAATCTCATGAAGGAGCTTCCTTGGGAGTGACTGGACAAAATCCTTTAAGTCACACAGTTCTAGTACCTCCCACAGTTCAAGATCAGTGTGTTTTCCAAGTGGATCCAAATTTGACTGCAGTGTCCCAGAAAACAAGACAGGGTCCTAAATAACAGCAGAATGTGAGTGCACAATTCCAACACAAACCTAAGACACTCTGCCATAAATCCTTACATTAACATAGAGAACTGGGACAAATAATTTTGGAAATGAAGCTTTGCAAGGGAAATTGTATCATTTTGAAGCTGGTGGATGAAAAGACAAAAATCACGTGGGGTCTCAGTGTGCTCAGTTCTTCATTAAGGTGAAATGTAAAGAGCAAAAGATTTCTTATGCATTCTCTGTACTACCAGTTCTATGGCTGACTAAAGACCTGCCCAGCACCTGGCAACTCCAAAAACGTATGAGTTACTCCTACTGTCAAGTTTGTGAAGCACTGGATACTACATCCATGAGCACTGTTAAGAAAGATTAGAAGGCTATGATTGTGATTCAAATATTCTTAATTTCCTACAGGAAAGGTGACATATTCAGCAAGAAGAGCAGAAGCAATTATTGCATAAATGAGCATCACTAGCTTCTGTGCACTGAATACAGCAGGGAATGTCTGGAAAAGTACACGTAGACTAATATGTGTCAGGATGCATATGGGTCACATCTAGCACCTACAACTGTAGAAACAAGCATTCAGTAGTTAAGTCTAAACACTTTTTTTGGATGCACACAGAAGCCTTTTTCTTAAAAAGGCAAATTTAAGAAGTCAGTACTTGACAACATATGAATACCTGCACAGATTTATAAACAGAACTGATGTTTTTAGAGGCAGTGAACAGACACCATGACTAAGTGCAGTCACAGTGGTTGTGAACCAATAGGCAGACTGTAAAAGGCCAACAACATTCACCAGCAAGTTACATGCAAGTGGAACAGTGATAATTTTGAGGGAGCTAGGTGACAGAAAAGGACTGTTAAAATGGTATGAAAACTTGTGCATATTCTTCATTTAAACACCATGTTACTTGCATTAGAACACCATTAAAGTAATTTTCAAATCTGTACTTTAATATGATTGTTAAAAACTGTTTGTATGAGATATATTTGACTCATCTGAAAACGTATGTGCACACTGAAAGCTTTGGTACCTTGCCATGCCCTTTTTTCTGTCCCAGACTGTTATCTTCATCCAGTTCCATTCTCCCAGCCTATGCAGTTCAACACTCCAGACTCTACCTACTCTCCACAAGCTTGTCTCCATTTTTCCACCCTTCCAGTTCTGGTTTTCTTGCCTAATCCCAGCTTCAGTTCAGTTCACTGAACTTTCCTGTACCGCTCTCAATTTAGTTGCCTTGATGTGGATCCAATATACTCCATCCACAGTAAATCAGACCAGCAACTGCAGCTGAGAAAATACTGTGTAATTTACAGCTGTCAAATGTTGTGCAGATTCGTACAGTATTGGCTGCTTAAAACAAGAAAAATGTTACAACCGAGCATGTATGAATTGTGTTTTGAAGTCCTGCAGCATAATCTAATTTGGTTTAGTACTGTCATTTCTGACCCAAAAGCTATATCAAAAACTAAATTTATCATTCCCCTGAGCAAATATATTTCTCAAAGAAAAGCAGCCAAGGATTTGAAGGAATATATAGGGGTTTTTTTTCTATTCAGTTCATTCTCAGAAAGACCCAAGCTATTTTGGTTTAAATATTAGCCTTGTCTCCATGCACAGTCTATGGTAGAGACACACAGGAAATATTACCAGGGTTAAAGCTCCAGAAAAGCTAGAAAAAAAAAGATAGACCTTTCTCTGGAAAATGCCAGATAAATTTATTATGAGTGATGTTAACATCACCCATGCACAAAAACAGTTTTATGAATGGCATTCAGGGAACATGCAAAAAGTCTTCAGGTGACCATTACATTTGTGTTCTAGGTTTTACTTTATACTAGAGCATTTCAACATAAATCAGTTTACCAGTGTCGTGGTTTAAGCCCAGCCAGCAACTAAGCACCACACAGCCACTCACTCACTCCCCCCACTCCCAGTGGGATGCGGATAATCAGATAAAAAAATGTAAAACTAGTGGGTGAGATAAGAACTACTTAATAAATAAAGTAAAATAAAATGCAATACTAACAATAATAATAAAAATAAATATATAATAATAATAGTAATGAAAAGGAATATAATAAAATAAAAATAAAATTAAAAAAAATAAAACCCAACAAAAACCAAGTGATGCACAAGGCAATTGCTCACCACTCGCTGACCGGTGCCCGAGCAGCGTTCCGCCCCTCCCGGCCAACTCCCCCCAGTTTATATACTGAGCATGACATTCAATGGTATGGAATATCCCTTTGGGTAGTTTAGGTCAGTTGTCCTGGCCATGCTCCCTCCCAGCTTCTTGTGCACCTGCTTGCTGGCAGAGCACGGGAAATTGAAAAATCCTTAACTTAGGATAAGCGCTACTTAGCAACAACTAAAACATCTGTGTGTTATCAACATTATTCTCACATTAAATCCAAAACACACTGTATCAGCTACAAAGAAGAAAATTAACCTATCCCAGCCAAACCCAGGACAACCAGCATGAACACAATCCTAATGATATGTGAACTAAACTTGAATTTCTTGCCCTTTTCTGAAGTAAGCAAGGACAGCTTTACATGACAGACCATAGCAGATTAATTTAAATAAATATTACATGATTCATATATCTATCACTTTATTCTCTACAGTCTTCAGACATAATTAGAGTTATTTTAAAATATTTTTGCCTTCGGGTGGGACTTGAAAACACTGTACGTAGCTATACATATATAGATTCTGGAGAACATTATGGTGCATCAAAAGAAGCGTGACCAGCAGGTCAAGGGAGGTGATTCTCGACCTCTACTCCACTCTCGTGAGACCCCCACCTGCAGTACTATGTTCAGCTCTGGGGCCCCCAAAATAAGAAAGACATGGACCTGCTTGAGCAAGTCCAGAGGAGGGCCAAGAAAATGATCAGAGGGCTGGAGCACCTCCCCTATGAGCACAGGCTGAGAGAGTTCAGCCTGGAGAAGAGAAGGCTCCAGGGAGACCTTATGGCAGCCTTCCAGTACCTAAAGGGGGCCTACAGGAAAAATGGGGAGGGACTCTTTATCAGGGCATGTAGTGATAGGACAAGGGGTAATGGTTTTAACCTGCAAGAGGGTAGATTCAGATTAGATGTAAGGAAAAAATTCTTCTCTGTGAGGGTGGTGAGGCACTGGAACAGGCTGCCCAGAGAGGCTGTGGATGCCCCAGGGTGGATGGAGCCTTGAGCAACCTGGTCTAGTGGAAGGTGTCCCTGCTCATGGCAGGGGGGTTGGAACTAGATGATCTTTAAGATCCTTTCTAACCCAAACCATTCTATGATTCTATGAGTTGTTCTAGCTAAGACTGTTAAACTGAACCTGGCATAATAAAATCTAATATCATACTTGTGGTCTCCCTGTTTTGAGGCTTCTTCTTCCATGTAATTGCCAGCATGCAGTTGTGATATTTTTCAGGCTAGCATTATGCCAGCAGTCCTGAAGATTACTGTCTAATCAAATAGCTAAGATTGTCAAAAATGCAATCCTAAAACCTGATAGGCCATAATAGAGCCTGTTTTCAAAGATCAGTAAAATGCTACTGGAGTTCTATGCCTCTGTCTCTTCGCAGCCTGTGGACTTTGGGGTTATAATTTCTCAAAAAAAAAAATGAAGTGTCTTGTGTTAGTCAGAAAAAAAAATTATCTCTAAAACACATCTCACCTGTGGAATAATGTTAAGATTTCCACGTAGGTCATGGAGTCCAATAGTTGATATATCAATTCCATCGATAATTATTTTGCCTTCAGATCCCTCTAGAACTCTAAACAAGCAATTTGTGAGTGTTGATTTACCAGCTCCTGTTCTTCCAACAATTCCAACCTGAAACAGAAAGTTTTCTGATAAAGACTGTAACTTTCCATGCTACATATTCTATATGAAAAATTAGTGAATTCAGTTTCAACTTTCAGTTCAAAACTTCAGCTTCTTTCACCAACAAACAATCCGATAGGTGGATAAAACTGTTTAAAACTCACTTCTGGAACACATGACTCACTATCACAGCTCTCCCTCAGAAGCTGTATGGTCTATGCCTGGTTCCGTGGGAATCCTTTCCATTCCCCTCCCTTTTGTCTAGAACTCCTCAGCTCAAACCAATGACTCTAAACTAGGTCTTGCTTGGTGTTCCTTGATCCCAAACCCAAAGTTGATTAGCACTAATCTGACAGTGTATTTCTCTACATAAATATTCAGCCCAGTGGACAAGAGGTTTAATTTCAAATTTGGATCTTCCTTAAAACTGCCAAATTCAGAAAACATTATCTGAGTATTACAGGGGTAAGAATTTCTACATAGCACGAGAAAATACTTTTCCTTTTCTCATTTGTCTTTTCTTTAACGTCTTATCCACTTAACATCTTCCCTGTTCAACATCATCTTGCTGCATCTAGTATTGGAGTCTCCTCGCATGAAATCTTTTTGAAGCAGAAAGCTGGGAAACAGATTTTTATACCTCTGATTTATTTCTTACATACAGTACCTTCTCTTTACTCTGTGTCTGAAAAGAGACATCATTCAGGGCTAAACCAAGATCCTTCCTGTACTGAGCCTTATAGTTCACAAACTCTATTATTCCTCTATCGGGCCAACCCACTGGTGGTCTTTTTGACATTATCCACGGTTCCTGGAATTAAAACCATTGATATTTCAGTATATGACAGTAAAAATGTTACAAGTTAATAAAAACTTTAGAAAAATTATATATACCTTTAAAAATCCCAGCAGGCTTATTGTAATTCCAGTATAAGGGAAGGAGAACCTACTTTCATCAACACTGGGCAGAAACATTCCAACTGGGTTTTTTAAGGGGTTTGGTTTTGGGTTGTGGGGTTTTTTAACAACATCTTATACACTCATTTAAAAAAGTAAACTCCGTTTAACTGTGTAGTTGCTAATAGTCTGGCATCTGTTCCATTAGCTGACAGGAACTGATGCCTAATCTCCCAGATATTTAAAATGCATATTTTATAGGAAACATTTTAAGTAGAGTAGGAGAGAACAGAAAGATGTGAACAAAAGTTAGGAAACATAAACATGGGGGAAGGGTAAAAGAGAATGAAAAAGTAGAAGAGAGTCTTGTTTCTGAGACAGACCAAAGCTTTTATGCCTCTGTAGTTGACATGGGCACTACATTCAGAAAAGCACAATAACCAAGGCAAATCGGTTTGAAACAAATGTTTCTCCAGAAATGAGGTGAGTAACAGTTACGGGTCTGACAGGCCTCTCTTCCCCTCTTAAAATGCTCCTCTTGGTTGCACATAGCATAGAGCATTCACTTGAGCTGTAGCTGCATTAGTCTTTACTACAAATTCTATCGTTAAGAAGGATGCCAAGGAATTTACTGGTCAAAATAGGAATAAAAATGCTACGACTATAAACGTAGTGAAGAAGCTACATATTATTCTCAGTGTTAAAAACAAATTATGAAGTATTTAATAACAAATTGTAACCTATTACCACTCACCAACATTAAAGTAAATCTAAGTTAGTAATTTTTTATGTACATAAATTAAATATTCAAGAATGCTCACCTCTTTATCCATTTTTGCATATTCATAAACTCTTTCAATTGAAACTGCATTGGTCTCGATTTCACATGCTTTACGCACCCAAAAATTTAGACTCTGAATTATCTGGGGAAATAGTTGCATCATAGAATGTAAAAATTTGATTCTACTAGAATACAGCATACTGATTTCAAAACCTACCCTGAATTTAATAATCTCATAAACTGGATGCTTAATCACAGAAGCCAAAAAGCGTGCAGAAAATGATGGCATGCCAAACGAACTATCATTTACAATATCACTGATCTCAGCATTCCGCTAAGCATTTCTTATCTGCTTTCAGACTGTCCAATGGCTACTGCAATTTTCACTAACATAACAGCTCCAGAAATCTGAAACTACTTAGGATCAACAGAAAGTGCACAGTAATTGTATGTGTTGAAAGGAAAAACATATGTGGCTCATATTGTGGGTACATTATTGTACTATTCCCTAGGTAAAGTAAGCTCGCAATACAGAACAAAGAATTTGTAATGGAGATATGAATTTGGTTGTCCTGGTTTCGGCTGGGATAGAGTTAATTGTCTTCCTAGTAGCTGGTACAGTGCCCTGTTTTGGGTTTAGTATGAGAAGAATGTTGGTAACACCCTGATGTTTTCAGTTGTTGCTAAGTTGCGTTTAGACTAACTCAAGGACTTTTCAGCTTCTCATGCCCAGCCAGCAAGAAGGCTGGAGGGGCACAGGAAAGGTGGGAGGCGAGACAGCCAGGACAGCTGACCCAAACTGGCCAAAGGGGTATTCCATACCATGGGACGTCATGCTTAGTATAGAAACTGCGAGGAGTTGGCTGGAGCGGGGCAGAGCACTGCTCAGGAACTAACTGGGCATTCTTTGGCGAGTGGAGAGCAATTGCATTGTGCATCGCTTGTTGTGTGTATTCCGATCCTTTTATTGTCACTTTTGTTGGCTTCTTTCTTTCTGTTCTATTAAACTGTTCTTATCTCAACCCATGAGTTTTACTTTTTTCCCCTCAATTCTCTCCCCCGTCCCACTGCGGGGGGGTGGGGGGGAAGTGAGCAAGCAGCGGCATAGTGCTTAGCTGCTGGCTGGGGTTAAACCACAACACTGGTTGACCATGTCTGCCAAATTTGTGTCCTCAAGCATTGGGAATGCTTCTGAAGACAGAATTGGTACCACTTCCATTTAATATGCCCACTTCTATAGGAAAGAAGTAAGCCAAAAGAATTCTTAGTCAACCATTTTGAGATGCTGTATACAACTAAATAAAGAATGGTGTCAATTTGACATTAGATTAAGGTGAAAAACTGTGCAGTACCTGTGACTGTCATCACCAAGTACATGATGAATATAAAGGAGATTCTTCAATCTCTCAGTAACAGAAAATGGAACTCTTGTGAGTTGGGGGTGATGTGGATATGCCATGACAGGTAATTGTCATTAGTATCTGTCAGCTGTGTTTCTGAAGCACTTACTACAGTGAGAATCTGGACATTGCTAAACTCCTAAGCATCACAAGATTAAAGAAACTTGGACGCTTAGTTTGTGTATACATAATATTTAAGATTTATTTTAACTAGCAACTTATCAATACATTTACCTTACTTCAAGACACATTTCAAATGTGGCTCTCACATATTACTTTTACAAGAACAATGCCAAACTAAATGATTTTATTAAACTTTTAAGTAAGCATTCCTTCATAACATTCAGTAAGTGAACAAGAAATCAAATATGAAGTATAGTTGTACACTTAAAAAAACCCCATACCTAGTTTCATTAACTTGATTTTTAAATATGTTTTAATAATTATTATTTCATCTAAATTTGGAAGTGGAAAATAATTAATGTGAAGCTTCCCAGAATTAATGGAATTCAAAGGAAAACTCTGTTCTGTCCATGGGATTTAGTTTCATTGATGCCACCATGTATATTCACCTACTCAACTTCATTTTATGTATTCTTCTCTTTTCATATGCAATGTGGTAGCAGCAAAAAATTTATACCATTACTTACATTTAGAGCATAGGATATCGATAAACCCACTGTAGAAGAACTAACTGTATCTCCAGCCAGTACGACAAACAGTGCAGCAAAGAACACCATTAAATTTCCCAGAAATTCAAGCCTGACAGATAGCCACCTGTAGTAAATCAAGGCAAAGAAAAAAGTGAACTACCTACAAATTTTTTTATAATGTGGTGACTATGTTGGTAATATAATGACTCTTTGAGATCATTGTATTAGCAATTTACCCACTTTACAAAAGAGGTAAGTACTATCATTCCCATTTTACAGATAGACTGGGGAAGGAATATGACATATCTAGAACTGGTAGCACCCCTAAAACCAAAATGCAGGTCTCAACTCCTGTCTAGTGCTCCCTTTACTCCTCATACTGCTTTCCTACTCTTCCTGTCTGGAAAAGATTCAGGTATATGACTGAAAACCAGAACTGAAAATCTTCTCCTTGCTAATCTCTGCCTGTAACTGAACTGAATCACAAAGGAAGGAGCGGAAATTGACTTAATTCCTTAAACCCAAGATTCCACTCTCAAGACCTACTTCCACAAGAACTACTGAACTTTAAATTCGATTTATTCATAAACTTGTAAAAGGAACTGTTAGTTAAAATGTAGTACAGTGCATGCTCATGACCTATTGGTAAACTTTTTTTTTTTTAAATATTCTTATCCCAGACAGCATATACATATTTTCTATAAACATGCTAGTTTCTGGTACATAAAGAAGAAAACATCCTACTGCTTAGACATTATCTACGCATTCATTACAAAGAGTGGTGGATAAATTGCTCTTGTCCTTCTGTTTCTCACTGGGTTTACTCTAACTAAAGCTAAACACTTAGTTGTAAAATTCTACAGAAGAAAGTCTCAGTCACAGATGCAGAACTGCTGTAAGGTACCTGTTGGAGATGACGTTGTTGTAGAAGTAAACTAAGTTCTCATACACAACATCATTATTTTTTCTAATGAATCTCTCTTGGTGGCCAAATGCTCGAATTGTTGATCGCCCTACAAGAGTCTCACTGAAGTGGGAGATCACAGGAGAATGTGATGCTCCTGCTAGCCGTCGAATTTGCCGCGAACTTGCTATGTAGTATCGCTAATAAAACAGTACAGACAAAATAGACATTTTAGGTTGCTACAGTTTCTTTTACATTGTTTAAAGTATTTGCCATATTTATTTCCAGTGAAGTAATCTGTTAAGTAATTCCTGTAAATTTTGAATCTGAGAAAGTTGGAAGTTTCTACACAGATAAAAAGCTATTCACAAACAGTAGAGGGGAAAAAAAAAAAATCTGTCTCTTGGGACACACCAACACTGTAATGCTGATATAACTGCAATATATACATCACTGGCAAGGTTAAAATAAGCTAACATTATTTCCAAATTCTGTAGAAAATGTGCTATACTACAAGAGGTGTGTAAGAACCAACTAAAACTTCTATGTAAACTTCAAATTAAAGTGTCCTGTTTCTTTCTCAAATGGAAGTCAGCCTTTGTTTCTTCAATGTAATGATGTCTATATTTAAATTCCTTAGTGGAGACTGAATCCAGGCACTCTTTTCCTTCCTCTGTATTCTTATTTTAAGAACCCTTTAAGGTCTTGGTCTTTAATTACAGACTATACTTTGAACATCAAGAAACAGGAATGCAGCCATTAGTCTTTCTGAAACATTACTTTTTGGTTTCTCAGTAGCATAACTGACACTCTAGACAAAAAATAGCACAGGTAGTTTAGGCATCATTCTGTTTTACATCTGCTTTTTCAGGGTTACCCTTCAGCTTTTAACTTCCACTATAATATACACGCATTTTTTCAGGTAACTTCATCAAATTTCTTGGTGGGATCTATACTAATATCGTATCTTGCTAAGAATAAGGAAAATACAAAGAGAAAAACGTAAGTCATTGAAGTTCCCAAGCATTACAGGATATATTCAAGAACTGTTCTAATTTCCTTTTAAGAAGCCTGGAGATTTTTTCTGAAAGCAATTCCAAATGTGTTTGGGTTTGGTTTTTTTCACAATAAGGAATAATTTAAGCCTGTATCCTTGATTGTTTTGGATATTTCACCTACCTACATCTAGAAATCCTTATAAAAGCTTAATGCACTTACTTGGATAGTAAAATAAAAGTATCCCAGGGGAATAACTACCACTATGAATAGTGGTGAGGCATATGTGATAACTAGAATGGTTCCAATAACATCCAGTGTACAATTTAGCCAAGTTCGTAAGTAGTAATGGAAACGTAAGTCCACTATAAATAAGTCCTGTAACAATGCACAGAAGAATCAAGATTTTGTGAGTAAATTTGACTAAAAACTTCAAGAAAGCATCCTTTAAAAATGGAATCAAACTCAAATATCGTCAATAAAAATTAGTAGGATCCCCCCCCCCGATTATATCATAATGAAATGTATTCATATTATTTTTTTCTAAAAGTGAAATAGACATAATAGCTTTTAGATTACTCATGGTATGTCAGAGAAGGGGCTCACAGTGTGTGAATTCAGAAAGCGACAGCTTTTGCTATTTTGCTACTCAATACTATTTAGCTAATGTAAAGCATAGCAGACTGAAAAGGAGGCCAGGAATTCAAATCCTAACTCCTGTATACTCTTGTTATTAAATCTAGAAGTGTACTGAAATATTACTAATCTCTTACTGCACACAGTAAAGCTTTTTCAAACCCAGTTTATAATATATTGCTACCAAAGACTAGTGGCTTGAGTGAAACCTAAATCAACTGATCTTTTAGCGTGTCACACAACCACTCTTGGGTCTACTCTAGAGAACACAGCCAAGAACAGTCACTGTATTTTAAGTAATTGGTACTGCATTGCAACAATCTAGTTATGATGAGAGTAGGAAGTATTAAACTCATACTAAATAACACTTGTTTGGGTATTAGAGGTTCTAGTTAAAGCCAAAACACTGCAAAAATAGAAAGTAACATTCACTTTAAGTCTATATACCTCTGAGAATGTGAATTTAATGTACTAATTGGTTTTGACAAAAACATTTGATTCTGAAACGCAATATACTATCAAAGAAAAATATGAGGTTTTTTAAAATCAGGTTTAGGTCTGGTAAACTGGTTGCACTGCAGAAATGACTAATAGCCGGCTGAACATGAGGCAGCAGTGTGCCCAGGTGGCCAAGAAGGCCAATGGCATCCTGGCCTGTATCAGGAATAGTGTAGCCAGTAAGACCAG
>JAVKLA010000030.1:22395135-22416209 GCA_034782735.1 Sagittarius serpentarius | reverse complement strand
CTCAAGTTGCTCCAGGGGAGGTTTAGATTGGATATTAGGAAGAATTTCTTTCCTGAAGGGGTCATTAGGCATTGGAATGGGTTGCCCAGGGCAGTGGTGGAGGCCCCATCCCTCGATGTTTTTAAAAGTTGTGTAGATGTAGTGCTTAGGGACATGGTTTAGTGGGGGACTTCTCAGTGTTAGGTTAAATGGTTGGACTAGATGATCTTACAGGTCTTTTCCAATCTGGCGGTTCTATGATTCTATGGTAATGGTCTTGAGGAATGGCCTCCTAATGATCTTGGATAGAGTCTATACAACTTCTACTAATAACATGTTTTGATGATTTTGTAAGAAAATAGCTTGGAACACTTTTTGAAAGTTTTTATGTACTGAAACAGCTTTCTGTTGCTAGATATTGCATTCACTTACTTTGATATCTTTAATTTTTCAACAATACTAAATGGAATTAAATCTGTAGTCACTCAAGCTTCATTTTCATAAAATGGAAAATAAGCGTGAGTTTTCCCTTTACCTTTGTAAATCTATTGATGATCTGACCAACTGGATTAGTTTCAAAATGCTGAAGAGGAAGGTGCAATACATTATCTAACAGCTGATGATGCAATGCCCGAGAAGCAGACAGGGATCCCCTGGTGAGCACATAAGCACCGCAGCAAACGAGAAGACCTTGTGAATGGATACATTAAAGGACAGTATGAATGGTCTAGGAGGGAAAGGAGATGGTGATTGTTTCCTTCACTGTTTTCTACCACAGTGAGCAATCCAACAGTCGTGCTTCATATCTTAGTTTTACAAATGTACATATTTGTATTTTGTTGGTACCTCTTACTACTTCATAAGTGTGTTTTTCCTGCAATTAAGTCTCTCATGCTAGCATGCCACTACATCAACACTGATTTCCTTCTTCACTGAGATGCCAACACCACTTCATTAGGTTACACTTGGATGTTCCAAGAATTCACAGAAGTATCATAAAATTAAATAGCATTTTCTTCTACATATCTGTATATCTCTTCTCCTCTCCCCAGATTAAATTATTATACTGTGTTGCATATAATTCTGTTTATGAAACAACCAGCATTATTTCTTTACTAATATGCATTCAGGCAAACTTGGCAAACGGTAAGAAAACAGTCATAAATGTTCATCCTTGCCTTGTATGAATCCCAGAAGCCCATAGACGTGAAGTTTATAGTTTTGTGATTGTTTCCATTCTGTGAAATCATTAACTTTTGCTGTTTCTGCAGTCCAGGTACTAAGCCATAGATTTTGTCCAATGGCCAATGCATTTTGTCCTAAATAAGCAGCTATGGTTAGCCACATCCATCGCCAGTCGAAGGCTTGGAGGTATTTCAAAACAACTGACATTTTCATCTAAATATAATTTAAAAATAGAATATATTAAAAAGAATTACTCTTAAAATCATTATCATTGTGAAGGCAAATACACATTATATAATGCAAATTGCATACATTAAATTCAGAATAAATCTAAAGAATGTATTAAATCTGATAACTTAGGTATATAAAATCATACTGTGAAAAGGTTTACTCTCCCACTATACTCCACTCTTTAATGATACATATCAGGCAATCTTGCTTGTGACACTTGCCAGTGTCAGACTTAAAAAAAATCTTACGTATGTAGATTATACAAAACAACCAACCAACCAAACAACACTGCAATTCCTGGGCAGTTTGTATTAAGCAAATCTTACTTTATTCAATGGAACTAGAAACTTTAGAACTGCCACTCTGTGCTACTGGAACCAAGGAAACTAGTGTCAGCAGGAGAAAGTTGTTATCCTTGGTGTAAATGAGGACTAATGGGGCCAAACACAGCCAGACCACTTGAAAGGTAGAACAGGTAGGAGCAGAATAATAACAGA
Source organism: Sagittarius serpentarius (assembly GCA_034782735.1). NCBI lineage: Eukaryota > Metazoa > Chordata > Aves > Accipitriformes > Sagittariidae > Sagittarius > Sagittarius serpentarius. Next base: position 22,414,317 of record JAVKLA010000030.1, on the reverse strand, counting down.
TTCTTGGATTTCATTACAGGGTCTGCAGGGAAATGAGCTCTAGTTGGCACAAACTCTTCTGTCTCTTCTGCAAACTAATTTTTTTTCAAGTGCCTGTTTCTACCACCTTGCTAGAAACTCATACTTTCTTCCCCATCTCCCTCCCTCCCCCCCCAGTTCTTATTTTAATTAAACTATACCTTCCTGCGAAGTTTTGACCTTCTCCACACTCTGTTCCACTTGTTCTTTTCCCTCTCCCTAGCAACCGGCAGGTTTTTTAAATGGAGACTGCAGAAAGTGTGCTTCTAACATAAAACAATACTGCAGCAGTATTACCATGCAAAATTTCTAGTCTCTGCTCCAGCACGCAGGTATTTAAACTTCCTAAAGGTAAGACAGATAGAATTTTTTTCTAACTGAGGTAAAAGCTTTTTTAATCTTCTCCTTTCTGAAATACGCGACATGGACCGGACCTAGATGTAATATGAAAATACAGCCAGTAGCAGATCATCAAAATAGAAAGTCTCAGACTACACACTTAAAATTTGGTAAAAACCTGCAAGATTTATTTTAAATTCAGTAATGAGATGTCAGGCAACCTTAACAAGAAACAGAAAACTGCAAATGCAAAATAATACATTTTTATAAAAACAAACATCAAAGCCTTTTCCATTAGTGATACTTACGCCAGCAGTGGCAACTTTTTCTTTATTGTTAGTGAGTATTTTCCACTGATCAAAGGAAGAACTGCAAACAAGAAACACTTTCAAATCTTCTTGTGAATCATCATACAAAGCAATTTCTAAGCAAAAACGGATACTATAAAATCTTGTAAATTTTTCCTATGGAGACACAAACTGTCCTCAGCTGTTCTATTTTTGATGTTAGAATAATGTTATGGTCAGAAGACAACACCAAGTATGCCCTTTTCATTTCTTTTATAATGCTGTGTAGATAAAACTGAGCTTGCCCTGCATAGGTGTCAGCTAGAGATGTAAGACTGCCCTTTTCTCAGGCATTTAAGTGTGGTGCAACTTAGATTTCAGCCCTTGTCTGGGCCCAGAATTAGGGCTTATGATTTGACACATCCAATTCTACTACTTCTGGAGCAGGGTGGTTAAGCTTAAGTGTCCTGCATTGTCTGAACTTGCTAGGTTGAGTGTCTTCTACTTCATCTTTGCACTATCTTCTACCACTACAAATATACCGCTACAGTGCTTTACAAATTGATCTAGGAGGTCATTCAAGTATTTGAAAGCCCAGAAGTTTTCTTGTAAACCCATGTTTACACAGTGAAGCATAGCAGCACAGCCTTCAGCACTTAGGGTTGTTTAGCGTTGCATCAGTTAAGTAATGGCTAATGTTTTTTTAAATACTTACTCTTTACGTTTCAGCAGTTCTCTTTGTTGCAGAGTCCTGCCCAGTTGGCCCTCTTCTTTTGAAGAGCTCACTATAATGGAAAAAAAAAATAGAAAAAAATCTTTTCAGTATTGTACCATGAGTAGACAGGGATAGTACAAGAACCTAGAAATAAAAAAAACGGGGACAAAATGATGAATAGGGATACTTTAAATTATGAACTCCTTAAGTCAACCTAGTCTTGGGACAGCTGCTACACAAGACAGACACATTTATGACCAAACACTAGAACTGTGACGGCAAGTAAATCTCCCCCATGAGCCTAGAGTCTCTTTGGAATTCCATTCTTGCTTAGTGGAAGTATTAGTATCCCTGCAAATATTAACATTAGTGTTTATCTCAAAGTATTCCTGCATCATAGCTGGAAAAACGAGCTTGCTGTTCTTTGTGTGTTAATGAAAGGAGTCAACACTTTTTCTTCCAGAAATGGATTTTTTTTATCCTTTTTCATATTCGATGTTATTTTTGTCAACAGATCTGTTAAGACAAAGACATGTTTTCTACATTCATTCATCCTGATGAATGTACCTCTGCCGAATAATTTTGTATCACAGCACACTGCATGCTGTTTCTTCTCCTCACTATTTTAGTTTCCCTTCCCTCTCTTTATTACTCTTCGTAAATAATACATGTTTCCTTACCTGGCTACCTCACACTTTCATCCCAACACAGCTAACTCAAGACTGCCCACTACTGCCTTTTGCAAATCTGCTGTTCTGTCTTCCCACTCCTCCCTGTCAAACCCCAGCAAATATTTGAGAGTGCTGGCTCCAGTATTATGGCCTGAATTAATAAGCCCAACAGATTGTGCGTTGTACTTACTACAGGCTCAATTTGGAGTTGCTAAGCTAACTGGAAACCATCATTATAAACATCTGCAGTCACTTATCTGTCATAGGACTCTTCTGCGTCATGTGGAGAGATTCCTTCTCTCAAAATTAAGCAACCACAATTAATCTCCTCATGAGGTACATGACAAACAGGTCAAACAGACTGCATTGTCGATGTACCTCTTTCTTTCCCACAACTCTATAAAGACCACACATCAAACAACTCAGGTGCAGAAGTAAGTTGAGTCCCAATCCATGTGAATGACTTACAAGTATGCTTTTTTAAGGTACATGCGTATTTGTTTATGCTGTCTACTTATTGGCTGGAAGTATTTCATAAGAGTTCTAAGTTTCACTTATTTTTTTTCTCCTACAAATGGACCATATTCTCCTGCTCCTTCTACTGTGCTCCAAGATGACAACATTCTAAGGTGATGGAAATGGGAAGCATCCAATATAAAACAGGACATAATCACTGACACTGCAAGTTTAATTTGAAATGTCCTCAAGTTATTTATTGGGTGATAAATCCTTAGCAGAATCAGGTAACTTTACCAGATAATTAATACAGTATGTAAAAACTGAAAACAACTGCCTAAGGCAGCTTTATCATACATTCATTAGTTGAAAGAGTAAACCATTTGATCTCAAGACATTAGTCTGAACTTTTTTCAGTTTATAACCTATAATTCCATACCAAAGTGCAGACAGGAATGCTCTACATTTTCCAGCAATTATTCTATTCATTTCCAGGAGGTGGAGGAGGAATATTTTGAGAAGCTTGAATGAAAAGAAAAAATACTAAGCAAACACAGTATACAAATCTCACCTTCCACTGGGGTTGTCTCTTCACTTGTATGCTCTGCACTGAAGACTTGAACAAGCTCAGCAAAATCAGCTCTCTTTGAAATTAGTTCTTGGTAGGTCCCCATCTGACTTATTCTGCCCTCTTCCATTACTATTATAAGATCAGTGTGAGCCAGGAGCATTAGGTTATGCGTCACCAATATACGAGTCTGAAACACAATGTCTTCCATTTTACCATACAAATACAAAGCATATATTTAGCAGTAGACATTATATTATGATAGCTGGAATGACAGAATGGATTTTTTTCTGGGATTTTGCTCATTTATTTGCCTACTTTACTATATTACTCTTTTAACTGCTGATTGTAATGTCAAAATTTATGCCTATAGCTACTTGCCATTACTTGTACTTACCTGTTTCTTAATGCGTATCTTCTGCTTAGGAATAGTTTAGATTAGGTTGTAAACAGAAGAGGTAGCTACTACAGCTTTTAATATACTACATGAAGTTTGATAGTCTCAATATTAAAATCTGCTTACAAGTCTACCATTACTAGAGTTCTTGCTTCTGCCAGGTATTTATAACCTATGGAGCAGGTAAATTAAGAAAAGGTAGAAGTGAGAGCAGGAAAGTGAAAAACATTTACTTTATAGTAAGTAGGATATCCATAATAGTAAGTATCTCATAGTAATACATGTGTTTTGCAGGCATCAGCCAGTGGGAATAATCTGTACTAATCTGTAACGAGAGATTTTTTACAAGCTATTTTACCTTCTCACATGAACAGTTTTAAAATGAGAGAGTGTATTCCTTCTGATTCCACTTTCCCCTAGGAATTTCTTTGTTCAACAAGAAGGCTTTCTTTCTATAACCTATGCTGGCTATAACCTATTTACTGCAGTGAGGCATCAACAGTGAACACAAAGGTCTCCAGCCTGCCTTCCATATGCAGATTACAGCACTCCTCAAACACTGCCAGTAGTGAAGAAATGAGCAAATATTATATGACTCTTTCCGACTCCCAGGTCAGGCCAGCTCTCAATCTTTTTTTCGGTCTATGCTGTCTACCCAGTAGGGTTCAAATTGGCACAGTCTGCCATGCTTTTTATTTAGCCTCTTTATTCAGAATAATTTTCATCAGCACACTAGGTAAGAGATGAGGTTTTGCAGAATGACTGGGACTTTTACTGTGTCTGTTGTATTGTACAAAGCAGTTCATTCCTAAATTGAAAGGAAGTCATCCTACTTTACCTTGCTTTTTAAGAGACCTGAAGGGCCAATTAGCTTCTCAAAAAGATGCTTCCCAACATGTACATCTACAGCAGACAGGGGGTCATCCAGAAGATACAAGTCAGCATCGCTGTACACAGCTCTAGCGAGACTCACTCTCTGCTTCTGCCCTCCACTTATATTGACACCCTAAGAAAGCCAAAATAATCACATTTAAATATGAAATACTAAAAAAAACAGTGTATCACACTCAGTCTTGTCATTATTTTTTTCAGGTAATCAAAGTAAATTTTATACTAGATATGAAAATAGAAAGGTTACATTTGGATTTTCAAGTAATTAGAGCAAAGTTTGGGCTATGTCGATTAAATTCCCACTCCAAAATGGGTAAATGCAAGGTACTTCATAAAATTAAAAAATAACTTTTATTTACTGTCATACAGGCATTTTTACAGTGTAGAGGAAATGCCTGGAGAACACAACAGGGCTTACTCAAACTTCTGTATAGAAAAGAGCCATTTTAAAAATTAGGAAGAGTTCAGAGCTTAAACAGAAGTTAAGTTCAAAATAAATAAACTAAGTAAGGAGATGGGCTAGATGTACTTGGCTGAGCACTGCTTAGTCATCAGTGTAAATTACAAAAACATAAAAGCCATAACTTAACTTTCTGCATAATTTCTGACACCTCAAATTCTCACCCTTTCTCCAATCTCTGTTTGGTCTCCATTTGGTAACTGTTCCAAATCCGGCAGTAAAGCACAAGACTCTAAAACAAGTTCGTAGTATGGCCTATTTAGGTTTGCACCAAAGAGAATATTTTCCTGTAAACTGTCATTTTGAATCCAAGCCTGCTGAGAAACATATGCCACTGAACCCTAAAAAGAATTGGAAACAATTTTTTTACTTTGGCTTTCTGAACATAAAAAATAGCATTTAAAAATACATTTGAAATTCCAGCTTTACCTCAAAGTAACCAGTAATTACTCCCAAAACTTGAGCATTATTAAACTTAAAACTTTGACTAAGTCTTGTAATAAAAACAATCTGTTGAATATTCCTCTGTAACAGCTTGCCTATAATTATTATAAGAGCACATACTCTGAACAAAACTGACAGAGCTGGGACATACATTGAGGAGTCTTTTAGGGAAAGATCTCAGTGACAAACAGGCATCCATTGTAAGATTTATATGCAGCAAAATGGGTCTGTATTAGGTGATATATCAAAATACAGTTTGATTGTTTGTATTTTTACATAACATGCTGTGGAGTGTGTTAGCCATTAGAAATTAAGGTTACAGGATAGGAATGATAACTGGAAATGCTCCTAGATCTTTTCTTACATTAAGCTACATGTCCTGTGAAAATCTATCAATTTTAAAACAAATTGACAGTATATAGATACACTTGTTGAGTATATGCCTTCCTTATTAGATTCTACACAGCTGATCTTTTTCCTGTTATTTCTCAGATTTGGAACACCTCAACTTCATATTCTTCCCCCATCCTGCAACAGTGACAGAATACTATACTAGATTTCCTCAGGATTCTTGTTCAACGCTTACTTTCAAGGCTGAGACACATTTTTAACATTGACACATCCACTTGCAACCAGATTAACTGATACCGTGTTTATCCATTGATATTTATTGGCTCAAGCACTGTAGTTTGTCGTGAGGGGTTAACTTCCTCCATATCTATAATCTATAAAAAATTTCCCTAAACTCTAATCTGTGATGGGGACTTTCATTGTTCTGTGTAACTACAAGAGAAGTTAAGCTACAGGGTTTCCTGTCACTACGAGTGCTAGCACCTTAATTCCATCTCTGCCTAAAGTTCAACTTTTGCCTCTATTGCCGTATCCTGTATCTTCTCTAAACATAAGCCATTGCAAGAAAGATGATCATCTTCTACAACAGTTTCTAACTGCTCCAAGTGGGTCATGTTTGTACAGCTGTTCAAAATCAGAAACCATTAGAAGTTTAGGCTCAATATATGACTTAAACACTGAGGATTTTTGCACTGAATTATATAGATTATAAAAAAATGAAAATAGCTTTGCCATCACTTAGGTTGAAAACAAAAAGAAATTGTTACACTGTTAACAAAGCATCACTGTGTTACTTTTCTCTGAAGATTTAAGAAGCTGAAGCTACCCTTGCCAGTATTTCTACAACCATAAATAGCTGAGGAGGAAAAACTGCACTTTCAAAAGCAGTTCTGCTTAATTTAGGTATTGAGGAGTGGGCAGGGCAGGGGGATGTGGACAGACAATCTTACTCTTCTCTGAACTGTTCCTTCAAGTTTCTCCATTTCTCCAAGAACAGCAGAAAGAAAAGATGACTTTCCAGATCCAACCTGTCCCACAACAGCAACTAAAGAGCCTTCAGGAATGCTGACACTCAAGCTGGAAATATTGAGGAAGACAAGTTAGTTATCCTCTCTGTAAATACTCCATCATGTATACGTTGTGGTCACTGTAAGAAACACATACTCTATTTTACCCTCAGAACGATGAGAAATTAGTACTTCAAGTTTGCACGTCTTTTGACTACGTACCGTTCAGAAACCTACAGTAATGACTTTAAGTATAAATTTATTTGTCTGCAAGTTAAGAGGTTGCGCTTTCACCTGGTCACAATAAAATCAAATGGGAGGCAGTCTAACTAGTAAGTGGTCTTATTGTATTCTTCTCAGGCCTGTGGTTCACATTCCATCTTACTCTGACAATCAACTGCTAGACTTCTCATGTAGCATCTACTGTAGCCTATATGTGATCCCTCTTAAGGAAAAAAAATAGCTGTTTGGGTAAATAAAAGCTGCCCTTGCTAATCTGCATATTTTGCTGTCAAAATAAGTACAATATGTACTCATAAACTTTGGCATACAAGGAGAGCCACTTGCTATATCTGTACTCTACACTACCTGGATCTAAGTGTGTTCTGATTTGAAGGCCCTATGTTAAGATAAGCATAGTCCCTTCAGAATGGAGCTTGGAGCACCAATAAGGTAGAGGCTGTACCCAGAGACTATACCAGACTTGAATGAAGTCTCTATATGATGCTGAAGGCAGTTCATATCTGGATACTATATTGCAGGCTATGGTGGCTGAGCTGTGGATGCTCAGTGCCATGTTATGGGAAGTGATCCCCCCAGCCCTGAGAGGAATAGGGTAGACAGTGTGGTGAGAGGGTTGAACTGGGTGGGTTGTAACCTCTTCAGCTGCCTTAGTAAAATTTAACAGCTGTATAGAGCTTATCAAATAGGTTCTACATTCCACTCCAGAGCTTGGTTACTCCATTTCCTTACTAACTCTCCAATGTGTTCATTGCATAGCAGTTCAAGCATAGCTGAATTTACACCTAAGAAATACCTTGTTAGGAAATGACAAACAGAAAGAGGGGTGGTTTCAGGCAAGAGAGACCATTGTGAGAAAAGCAAATTTTTTGTTTGTTTGTTCTTTCCAAAGGAAGTCACAGCTCAATTTTAATTAATTGGTAATTTCTAATTTATAGTAATTATTTAATTAATAATAGTAATTTAATTAATTTTAATTGTAATCAGTATTCAGTCCAAGGCTGCATAAACTACCTTAGCTTACTTGTAGGCAATACAAGATGCTACACTGACAAAAGGGCATCTTGCCAGTTTATGGTCCCCAAAATGCAATTCAGGAAGAATTGATACTGCAGTTAAAACTCCCTTGTGCAATATGAGGGGAGAGGTGGTAGGAAAGAAGGAACGAAGAAGGAATGAAAAGCGCTGGCTTCCCATAGCACTTATACAGTGCTATGCAGGGGAACATGCAACTTTTATGTGGGTCCTCTTGGAGCATCAGGGAGACCAGGTCACATTTGACTTTCCAGAGCACACTGATCACATGGGATACTCTGGAAACAATAACTTACGTTCTTTTTGGTATGTAACATCATAAACTAGTCTGAATCAGGATACATTAAACCTGAACAAAATCTCTATAGACATCATATTCTGCCAAAGGAGCTCATAAAAACACGTAAGAAATACCTTACTTTTTTAAGACTGGCAGGCCATTTTTTTCCCAGCGGAAAGAAGCACCAATAAACCCAACAGCATGATCTGTTGTAGTAAAGAAGAATAAGCAAAGAGTTGCTAATCCATCCCCTCAGCTGAGTTTCTCACTGATTATCCATAGAAACTCAAGACCAATGAAAAATGAATAACTACTGCTTACTTCCACTGTAGTCTGTATTGACATCCTCAGGGTTAAGATCCTCAGCACACAGAAAATCCTCTAAACGGTTCAGAGAAACTTGGGTCTGCAAGACGAACATATATATACACAATATTTACAATATGCCTGTACTCCCTATATTTTTAAATAATATTTTAAAAGTTCTACATAATATGGAAAGACATACTCCTTGTCTTATTTGAAGACAGACAAAAAAGGTGGTTAGGTATTTAAAATTTTTCTCCTTGAAGTACTAAACAATCTAAAGTCATAAAAAAATGTGTATTTTTTTCCTGAGGATCTACTCCTTGGTAGTTATGAAGTAACAGAGCATGCTTGACATATCCAATGTTAGAAGATACAGTTAATCCTTGAATGTCTGGTTCCTCTGACTCAGTTTGTTTACATAAACCTGTGGTGAAAACACTTTAGCTGTTTGTTTTCTGTTTTTTTTTTAAAGAAATCGTACAGAATAACTCTCTTCTTATAATGAAGAAAGACAACATTTTACTGAGTGCATCATGAGATGTCCACCACTGTGCTGTGACAAAGTGAGATGAACTTACGCTTGTGCTAATTTTTAAGCTATTAGAAGTAAATCTTAGGAAAAGAAAAGGTTTTGACCTTACAGTATGCTAACCATCAATGAAATCAAATCAGGATGAGTATCTGCTCAGAGTGGTCCCCTTCCTTTCAAAAAGCTGAGTTGTGTACAAGCTGTGATAGAGTACATTCATGAGCAGCTCATATAATATACCCATAACAGAGTCTTCCCAACTCATATGGTAACCTTACTGGCATACCACTAGGACTGAAGGGTGCTGATATGGTATCCTCAGCAGCTCTACTCCTTTTTTCTCTACTTCCTTCAGTGGTGACTTGACAAAAACAGTGTTGTAGAGTCCACAATGGGTCTCCCCTACTTGGTACCAAGGGCTCCAATATATAACAATGGTTGAGTGATTTAAACATGTGCAGCCCAAATAGTTCATACTTTATCTTTGGTGGACTATGAAGAAGACAGGTTGAGAGAGTATGAGCAGAAGTTGAGTCTAGTCCACTGAAGGAAGAACAGTGAGAAACGGAAAGCTCAGTCACCATTAGGTGTGCTACCCAATTTTCATTCTACTTAAAAGACTGAGAGATATCCTTTAAACAGCCTGCACGCTTCTCATTCCATAAAAATATTGTGCAGTTTCATCTTAATAATACGTAACTTAAAATAATGAAATTACTTAATCATCCCCAAAACAGATGAAACATGACAGAGTATAAACATCAGCCTTTTAAAGCACTTGTTCATAATATGTTTACCTGGGCTACAGCAGAGATCACGGACGGTAAATCAAACAAAGGCAGTCGCAAAACGTTAAATAAGGAAATAGATGTAAAAACTTTAGTTGCTGTTAAAAGATTCTCTTTGTCCAGATGAAAGAAGACTCCAAATGTAGCCAATGAGACCTTTTAAATAAAAAAATGAAAAAGATACATCCATAAGCAAAATCCCATTATAACTAAGTTTTATACATAGATATTTTTGTTTGCATTTGAAAGGTGTAGAATACCATTTCTACTCATGTATAAACACGGACTGTGTAACTGCTGCACATGGAAGTTATTGCATAGCTGCAACACTGAGTGCAGGAATACTATAATTTTAGTGAGCAAAACACATGGCTACTGTGTTTGACCCAACCAGATACACATGAAACTATATGAAATAACTTTCTCATCTCAGGAATTGATTTTTTCATTTTGAAAACACTCAGACATCATGTTTCAGGAAATTAACTTTTTTTTTTTTCTTTCTTCTTGCTATTGCTATGAGATTGGACATAAAATAGAATTATTTACTACAGGTATTTTTATTTTGAACACTTGGAATTTTTTTCAAAAATCTAGTCAGTAGTCATCAGAGAATAAGCAGGGCTCTTATATAACAGATACCCAAGCCTTCAGAATTACCCAGAAAAGCCTAAATTTAACAACCTGTCCTGTGGGGTCTCTTCTGCCTTTTGTTGAGTTTAGGAGTCCTAAACTAAACTAGGAGTCCTAAACTAAACTAGAAGTCCTAAACTAAACTAGTCATAAAGTAGAAGGACTCCTAAGAAAGTCCTAAATAAGAAGTTGATTATTTCACTGCGTTTAATTCAAACTTTGAATTTTTCTCACTCACTGCTTCAAATATTTCAGTTATTATCAAGGTTACAGACTGAAGGATGGCCTTAATCCTCCCTTTCACTATTCCTAAGGAATATTCCTTTTCACCTCTTACATATTGTGAGTTAAGCACTGGAAGATGTCAGTTTGTGTAACTGAAGTTAATGATGGTCATTTATCCCTAACGAAGGTTCAAGTTTGATCCATAGAATCATTTAGGTTGGAAAAGACCTTTAAGATCATTGAGTCCAACCGTTAACCTAGCACTGGCAAGTCCACCACTAAACCACGGCCCTAAGCACCACATCTACACGTCTTTTAAATAGCTCCAGGGATGGTGAGTCAACCGCTTCCCTGGGCAGCCTGTTCCAACCCTTTTGGTGAAGAAATTTTTCATAATATCCAATCTAAACCCCTCCCCCGGTGCAACTTGAGGCTGTTTCCTCTCATCCTATCTTGTCCTTGTTACATGGGAGACCAACACCCACCTCGCTACAACCTCCTTTTAGGTAGTTGTAGAGAGCAGTAAGGTCTCCTCTCAGCCTCCTTTTCTCCAGACTAAACAAGCCCAGTTCCTTCAGCCACTCCTCCTAAGACTTGGTCTCTAGACCCTTCACCAGCTTCATTGCTCTTCTTCGGACGAGCTCCAGCACCTCAATGTCTGTCTTGTAGTGAGGGACCCAAAACTGAACACAGTGTTCGAGGTGCAGCCTCACCAGTGCCAAGTACAGGGGGACAATCACTTCCCTAGTCCTGCTGGCCAAAATATTTCTGATACAAGCCAGGATGCTATTGGCCTTCCTGACCACCTGGGCATACTGCTCGCTCATATTCAGCTGGCTGTTGGCCAACTCTCCCAGGTCCTTTTCTGCCAGACAGCTTTCCAACCACTCTTCCCCAAGCCTGTAGCTCTGCATGGCATTGTTGTGACCCAAATGCAGGACCTGGCACTTAGCTTTGTTGAATCTCATACGAGTGGCCTTGGCCCATCGATCCAGCCTGTCCAGATCCCTCTGTAAAGCCTTCCTACCCTCAAGCAGATCAGTACTCCCACCCAACCTCATGTCATCTGCAAACTTACTCAGGGTGCACTCGATCCCCTCATCTAGATCATTGATAAAGATTTTAAACAGAACTGGGCCCAATACTGAGCCCTGGGGAACACCACTTGTGACCGGCTGCCAACTGAATTTACCTCCATTCACCACAACTCTTTGGGCTTGGCCATCCAGCCAGCTTTTTACCCAGCAAAGAGTATGCCCGTCCAAGCCTTGAGCAGCCAGTTTCTCCAGGAGAATGCTGTGGGAAACAGCATCAAAGGCTTTACTAAAGTCCAGGTAAACACCACCACACCCTTTCCCTCATCCACTAAGCTGGTCACCTTGTCATAGAAGGAGATCAGGTTAGTCAAGCTGGACCTGCCTTTCATAAACCCAGGCTGACTGGGCCTGATCACCTGGTTGTCCTGTATCTGCTGGGTGATGGCACTCAAGATGATCTGCTCCATAACCTTGCCCGGCACAGAGGTCAGACTGACAGGCCTGTAGCTCCCCAGATCCTCCTTCCAGCCCTTCTTGTAGACAGGCGTCACATTTGCGAACCTCCAGCCAATTGGGACCTCCTCAGTTAGCCAGGACTGCTGATAAACGATGGAAAGTGGCTTGGTGAGCACTTCTGCCAGCTCCCTCAGTACCCTTGGGTGGATCCTGTCCAGCCCCATAGACTTGTGTGTGTCTAAGTGGTATGGCATGTCCTAACCACTTCCCCTTGGATTATGGAGGCTTCATTCTGCTCCCCGTCCCTGTCTTCCAGCTCAGAGGGCTGGGTACCCTGAGAACAACTGGTCTTACTATTAATGACTGAGGCAAAGAAGGCATCAAGTACCTCAGCCTTTGTCACTATGCTTCCCCCCACATCCAATAAAGGATGGAGATTCTCCTTAGCCCTCCTTTTATTGCTAACATATTTAAAGAAACATTTTTAATTGTCTTTTATGGCAGTAGCTAGTTCTAGTTAGGCTTTGGCCTCTCTAATTTTCTCCCTGTGTAACCTCATGACATCCTTGTAGCCCTTCTGAGTTTCCTGCCCCTTCTTCCAAAGGTCATAAACTCTTTTTTGGTTTTTTTTGGGTTTTGGGTTTTTTTGTCTCTCCTGAGTTCTAGCCAAAGCTCTGTGTTCAGCCAGGCCGGTCTTCTTCCCTGCCAACTCATCTTTCGGCACATGAAGATGGCCTGCTCCTGTGCCTTTAAGACTTCCTTCTTAAAGAATGTCCAGCCTTCCTGGACTCCTTTGCCCTTCAGGACTGCCTCCCAAAGGACTCTTACCAACCAGTCTCCTGAACAGGCCAAAGTCTGCCCTCCCGAAGTCAAGGGTAGCAGTTCTGCTGACCCCCTCCTTCCTTCTCCGAGAATCAAAAACTCTTGTGATCACTATGCCCGAGATGGCCTCCAACCATCACATCACCCACAAGTCCTTCTCTGTTCGCAAACAGCAGGTCCAGCGGGGTGCCTTCCCCACCTGGCTTGCTCACCAACTGTGTCAGGAAGTTATCTTCCATACACTCCAGGAACCTCCTAGACTGTTTCCCCTGCATTGTATTTCCAGTGGACAGTCCTCCATGAGAACAAGGGCTAGCAATCGTGAGACTTCTCCCAGCTGCTTATAGAATATTTCATCTGTCTCTTCATCCTAGTTGGGTGGTCTGTAACAGACTCCCACCATGGTATCTGCCTTGTCGGCCTTTCCCCCAATTCTTACCCATAAACACTCAACCCTTTCATCACCATCATCAAGCTCTAGACAGTCAAAACACTCCCTAACACACGCAGGGCTATCCCACTACCTCTCCTTCCTCACCTATCTCTTCTGAAGAGTTTATAGCTATCCATTGCAGCACTCCCATTGTGCAAGTCATCCCACCATGTTTCCATGATGGCAACTATATCATAGTTTTCCTGCTGCACAATGGCTTCTAGCTCCTCGTGTTTATTGCCCATGCTGTGTGCATTGGTGTAGATGCACTTCAGTTGGGCCACCTTTTTTGGGGGAGAAGCCCTAATTCCTATGTGACTCTTCTCAGGTGCTTCCATGGTTTCTAACACATCAATAACCCTTGTGCCTTTGCTGCCACATGGATCTCCATCCCCTGCCTCCACTGAGATGGCAGACCAACGGACCTTGTGAGCACACTGTCCCTCAAACACTGGCATGCTGCCTCTAGGGTTATCTCTCGTGAGCCTGGTTTTACCCCTTTCCTGCTTCAAATCTGTTTTAAAGTTCTTTCAATGATCCCTGCTAACTCCTGTGCAAAGTTCCTTTTCCCACTTTGAGACAAGTGCATCCTGTCTGTTGCCAGCAGGCCTGGTGTCATGTAGACCGACCCATGATCAAAAAATCCCAAATTCTGCCGGTGACACCAGGCTTGGAGCCACATAGAGAACACTACTTGTGCTCCTGATCCCTTAACCAGTCATCCCAAGGCCCTGAAGTCTCCATTTACTTTCCAATGGAGTTTAACAGAGGGATTTAAAAACCCAAAGACCTGAATGCATTCCTGATAGAATTCCACTGAAATAAGGCTAGGATGAATTTGGTTCTTTTTTTTTTTCCCTCCTTTTTCATGTATTTAGAGGTTCAGTGTTTGAGAAGGGCTAGCTACAAATTACAGATCAAAAATGCATTCCCTTAAAACTTAAAGGAGGAGTATAAAGAAGGTAGTTGATTTCTATGCAATAGAAACAGTATGATTAAAAAAATGAGATTCAGGAGCTTTGGATTTGTTTTTTGACTTTCTAATAAAGGTCTTTAAAAGCTTGGTCAATTCATACTCTTTCTCGTTCTTCTCCAGTCATAGATATACTATTAGAACCTGCGAATTCAAATATATTGTGTTGATAAATCTAATGTTTTGAGATACTGTGAGACAACATTTGTGAGCCATTCAGCTGCTAAAGCAATAGGGAACATGAGAAACAGTCTTGCATGAATTAATATTTTTATAAAACAAACCATAAAAGGAATACACGTCAATGTTAGCATGGAGTAAGTCGTCAGATACCCAGATGACTTCAAAACATCCACTTCACGTTCTCTAATGCTCATGACCTTCCTTTGATATGCAGGTTCCCACGCATAAAGTTTGAGGATCTAGACAATCAAACAAACATATTTTAATAAAACAAAAAAGCAGTGACCACACTTCAGAAAATAAGCTTAAGCTCCAATTGTTATTCTCAAATATTCAGCAATGCCAAACTACAAAAATTTTAATGTTTTACAAATGAAAGCAAGACGTGAGATAACTCTAAATTAGGTTGTTCTTATGGAAGATATACGCTACTCACTCTTAGTTCTTCAGATTTCAGCTTGTCCCTTATGTATCATAAATGATGAGCTGGTTTATTTCAAAACAGGGTGAATAACAAAAATGAGGCAACTTTTAAAAGTGCTTTTCTTCTACACTAAAATTTCATCCTGCTAAAGGTTTTCAGACATCTATTAACATATTTTACATTTCATTAAAGTTGTGGTAGTAGACTTAACACATCATGAATAGTAAGTTTTTCAAATCAAATTAAACCAGTAAATATTTTCCAAAACCAATTTAAGCACATTATGTTAAAATGTTTTCTCTTTAAACTTTTATCACTATCAGCTGAAATACTACTCATAAAGTCTTGGTTTTTTAAATAACTTACTTTCTATCTTTACAACCTAACAAAAAAGCCAAAACCCTTATTAGTTGTGGCATTACCTTTATTCCATGTAACATTTCACTTAGTAGCTTGACTCGTTGATCCGAATACCTCATTTGGCTTTTCTGGTTAAAAGCAATGTTTTCATTTTTGAATGAGAAAAAAAATTTGGAAAGTAAAATATGCAGTGTACTGTAAGCAATAAATACCTTTTATGCTATTTTTACCTTGCTGAAAAACATACTAGCACCACAGTTATATCATTGTCAGATATACATGTAGTAAAAAAAAAAAAAAAAATCATTAGATAGGATAAAGAATTAAATACATTAACATAATATTTTCCCCCTAAAATATCTTAAAGAGTACATTTCAATTTTTGTCCTTTTTATTTTTCTTCACACTGAATTAAAATCTTAACAGGCTTCCAGTTCCCAGGGTGTTCAGGAATGATAATACGGTTTTATTCTTCAAAATCACTAAGCAGGTAAATACAGACTAAATAACAATATAACACTACATACACACATACATGTATATATACGTAACACTATACACACGTATATGTGTGTGTATATATATAGGAGTTAGGAAGAAAATTTCCTCTGTTACTGATTAATACATTGTTATTGGAAGAACCAATCAAAGGAACACAGAAATTCTTCTCACTCCTACGCTATTCTCAGGCTCTTATGCATCTCACTTTTCTAAAATACTAATTAACAGCCTCTTTAATGTTTTGAGTCATATTCACATGCAACAAAAGTTTAAAACTTGTTAGAATTTTTTTATTGTCCTTTGTATTTCTTCTCTCTCTCTCTCTCATATCACAGTAGGGATCTAAGTGTATATGTAGCTGCTGCA
Source organism: Sagittarius serpentarius (assembly GCA_034782735.1). Classification (NCBI taxonomy): domain Eukaryota; kingdom Metazoa; phylum Chordata; class Aves; order Accipitriformes; family Sagittariidae; genus Sagittarius; species Sagittarius serpentarius. The sequence goes on along the minus strand of JAVKLA010000030.1, from coordinate 22,398,119 downwards.
CCTCACCTGCAAAAGAGGTGAGATTTTTTTTGTTTTTTTTTCCAATGTCTCTAAACTGTCACAGTCTTACAAAAGAATTAAGGAAGACCCAGAGTCTTCACTGCATGTTGCACCACCAAGGCCAGAATAAGACAGAGACAAATAATTGCCTTGATAGGAGTGCAAAACTTAGGGTTGTGGTATTTTTTCTTCAGTGGACCTCAAAGAAATTGTCATAGTAACAGGCAATATAGTGCCAAGAGAACTGTAGCATCAGAGAAGCAGAAAAGAAGTTAGAACATATGCAGTACCTCTACGGGAATTCCCATAATCTCAGGAGAATGTGCTAAATTTGAGTAAGCAGCTTAGCCTGAATAATAAAAGTGGAAGAGGGACATAATCCTACAAAATCCCCTATTTAATGGAATTATCTCATGTAATATGCAAAAACATAGCTGTTTCCTAAATTGAGCCATACAGTAACTTTTACTAACACAAAAGTATTGTTTCAGTATAATGAAAATTTAGGTATCCAACCTAAATACTAGCTTAGCTATCAAACTCATGGCTTGCTTACTGCAGTTATGCTTCCCCCCTCAATGAAAAACAGCTGCGGCTTGCATTGTTTATTTGTTTGGGTTTAATTTAGATGTGCCAATAGTATTCTTATACATGCATAATTTACACGCCTCCTTCATTCCTGTATTATGACAACTTAACCTCTCCTTACTATGCTTATTTAAATATCTCACCTTCAGTCTTTTTACTTTGGCTGCAATGAGCACATTTATAGGTACAACCAAAAGAAGCAGTGCAACACCTGCTAGGACTGAGGGGCCAAGTTCTTTCCAGAGAAAGACAACAGCCATGATGATCTGAAAAGGTGCTGACCACAACAGGTTGATGTTTACAGTTAGTTCCATGAGTTGCTGAGCATCTGCTGACATCAGGTTAACAATTTCCCCAGTTGTATAGTTTCGTCGTGAGGAATTTGCTAAAGTTAAGGCCTGCAACCAGAAAATACAGAAGTTACAAAAATCAACAATTTTGATAGGTCTAGCTGCCCAGGAGAAGATAAAGGACAATGATGAGAGCAGAGCTGAGCTTAGTGAAACAGACTTGCAACCCTTTACAGTAAATAAACAGGACAACATGGCGCAAAAAGGGCTCAGAAAGCCTCAGCTTTGGCCTAGCTTAGAACGTCCCGCTACAGGAACCAGCAACAGCAGGCTTCACAGCAAGCACATGTATAATCTCATGTGGCAGGCAGATACCACAAGTCCCAGGTGTCTCAGGACTGACACCCAGAAAAACACACACACGCTCTCGCTCTCTCTCTTAGTGCCTCACATTTTTGCAGTGTCACCTGCAACTCCTGCATGTAACAGGGCAGTGCTGCAGCAACTCACTCTACCATCCATCCCACGTGCAAAGCACAACCTGACCCAGCATTCACTCATCACCTCTATCCAGAGAGAGAGGAAGCTGTATCTCTACCCTGTAGCTGTAAAAACTTGCCAGAAGACATGCCCACCCCAACTGGAGCCTCTGTTCCCCTGTTCATGATCTGATGTACTGACACACCTTGATATGCGACTTGAGAGAATGAATTCCTTTATTTAACTGATCTACAACTTAGAAGTAAAATTTCGTGTACTGGTTTAGAAAATACCCAAGAAGTCTGTCAAAAGACAGGTTTGGCTCTCTCGAGAAAAGAGACTGTATTTTAAATTAACAAAGACAGGAATCTATTTCAGATTTGGATTATTTTTTGGCTTCCTTAACCTGAGCTTAATAGTTAAATACTGCAGTACAAATACCAATGTGCCATGTTCATAACAAAGTATACTAAAGGTGCAGCACTGAGAAAACAGATTCATCTCATATTAACAGTAGAGCAAACATTTTTATGTTTTGCAGATCAGACAGCTACTTTTACATTATTAACACCTGCATTTCTTGTAGCTAATAATGCTGCCACCTCAACGCACCTTATTAAAGGTGGAATAAGTTATAGATTTCCATAGCAGTTAGCCATCCTTTAAACATCTGAAAAACAACAAACTTACTAGGTATTCAACTCAACAGAAAGTCAATTTCACTAAAATCAGGGGGAAAATTTCAGCCTCCAAAGGAGACAATGTGGCAAACTTCAGCTTCTTATATTCATTACTACTATATAGTAAAAACAGTGATCACATATACCTTTACTTTTTCTCGGACATCCAACCTAAAAAGTTTTCCCAGTTCATTCAGTAAATTCGGGAAATTAACCCGTAATCAAAATAGGAAGAGTTTAGTTTCCACATGTATCTCCAATATTATGTCTGTACAGGTGGCTGACAAAAGTATGCAATGTCAGGATTACAGTATTGTAATAGAAATGCTGCTGAAATTCCCAATTATTATAAATAAATGTCAAAATGTAATAGAAATGCTGCTGAAATTCCCAGTTATTATAAATAAATAATTGTCAAAATATAAAGTCAATCTGTTAGCCTCTCACCAGTGTGTAATATCCTGGGTTCTGATCATGCTGGTAAGGATAGTGTCTTCAAGCACTGTGTGTTTATTTTAGTTTTTGTTTTGAAAGAAAAGCAGAAAAATACATGATTACCTTTTTGTATATCAGGCCAACAACTGCAGTCTTGATTTTCACTGCAGTAAGCATGTTGTTACGCTGGTGCAACTGATGAAGAAGAGTTTGTGAGAGAACTACAAAAAACAGGGCAACAGCATAGCCATATCCACTCCCATATGAACCAAGATGATTTTCCCTGACCATTATCATTGCTCTGAAAATGAAGGAAAATTAATTTTAAATTCTGTGCACTAATTCAACAACCGACAATAAAAAGTTCAATAAACTGTCATACTGGCAACTTGTTTATTTAAGCCCATTTTGGATCCAGATATGGTGGAAGGTCACTGTCCTGGTTTTGGCTGGGATAGAGTTAATTGTCTTCCTAGTAGCTGGTACAGTGCTGTGTTTTGGGTTTAGTATG
>JAVKLA010000030.1:22376955-22395035 GCA_034782735.1 Sagittarius serpentarius | reverse complement strand
TCACTTTATTGTTGTTATTAGTGTCATTGCTAGTTTCTTCCTTTCTGTTCTATTAAACTGCTCTTATCTCAACCCACCAGCTCTACTTTATTTTCCTATTCTCTTCCCCATCCCTCTGGGGTGGGGGGAAGTGAGTGAGTGGCTGCGTGGTGCTGAGTCGCTGGCTGGGGTTAAACCACGACAGTCACAAAGAAATATAATGTTAGAAAAGGGCAGGTCTTCTCTGTGTTTCCCAATTTGTTAGCTTTGAAACAATCTCAAATACTATTCTAGATATACATGTGCTATTGCTGACTCCACTGACAACAAAGTACAAATAAAGAATGGCATAAAACAAAAAAAGAAAAAAATTAATTAGGTATTTGTCCTTGGAAAGGTTGCAACTACCAACCATGAAAGTGAGGGAGGAAAAAAAAAAATCTAGAGGAAAATTCTTATTTTTGTGTTAGTAAAAGGTTATCTTAAATAACCAGCAACTGTGATGTCTTCAAACATATTTTAGGGTTAATAGTTTTGTTGAGGATTACACTGATTCAGGGTATAGTTTGGAGGTTAACAATAGTTCTGTTCATTAACTCTTTTCTTTATAAACACACAGGTATTTGATAAATTCTAAACACCTCTGTGGTAAGTACAATTTCTAAAAACCACCTCGATCGACCTCATGGTTGGAACGACACGATAACAGAGTCACTGCAGTTTTCCATTAAATGCTGAAGCTGTAGATATTATTATACATTTAAGTGTTTTTTTTTTAAAAATAGAGGTGGAAAAATATTGACAAAAATGTAGGCAAGTTAAAGATCTTGATACTCCATTTTTCTTAAGGTTTAGTTTTATATTTTAGTATATTAAATACTTAAATACAATATTGTGGAATTGAACTACTACTAGTTTTGTCTCAGTCCTTTGGTTAAGAAATTCCTGATCTCTTTGAGCTTTCCCTCATTAGATCATTTTCAGATAATCACTGGGGCGGGGGTGGCACAAATAAAATTTTACATGTCTAAGCTGTTGCTTAGTTTGGTTTTGATATCGGTAAGCCGTTAGCTTTATTATTACTGTTACTCTCTGAATATAAAGTGAAACACATTTAAAACTTACTTCATTATTTGTGGACTCATGAAAGCCAGAATGTCAGCTGTAACTTTCAGAAATGCAACTTTAATCAATAAAAATTTAAATGTTTGCAATAATGGCAAAATCAAAGATGGTTTATGGAAACTTGTTTTCTTAAACAGCACTCTTTTGATGTAAGAAGCCTGCAAGATTACAAACACATGTACAAAATTAAGAGAAAAAATTATTTTTAAACTTCATCCACATTTACAAATATAAAATATGTAATATTAGAGTGTGCATCTAAAGCCATCACTGTATTTACGATCTGAAAAAGTGCATTTCCTACGGCTAGAAGAAAAGCTTTGGAGTCAGAAAGGATGTCTAGTTTTATTTAGCCTAGCTAGTAGTCTTTCAGGAAAGGATAAATATAATTTCTAGGGTTGCCCCAATCATCCACAAATACAGTTAGAAAATAATTTAGTCCTCAACTGATTATCACAGGTCAAAAAAACTGTATCAGAAAAACAGAGGTAAGCTTCAACATAAAGGCATTATCATTTATAGCAGGCTTACAGCAACTTTCTATTTAAGGTTCAATAGCCCTTCTATTCTTTCAGAATACTTTCAGTTGTCAAGTAACTATTTTTTTCAGTTTGAATTCAGCTCAAACAATTGCAAATATTCTTACAAGGGCTCAAAAAAAAAAAAAAAAAAGAGTTAGACTTTCTTAATTATCACAGTGATGAAGGACAGGATATTTTTTACAGATTACCTGAATAATAAAAACAGTATCTGAATTAAAAATGCTCCTTTATGAAAAAAAAAACTTTTCAATGCTTTGGTAGAAAGTGTTTTGGTGTGTATACCATCAGTGGAAGAAAGGGCAAATCTACAAATAGACAAGAAAAATACTGAAGAGATGCAGTAAGGTCAGACTCTGCAGGAGCTCTCTTCTCAGTAAGTCATTAAAAACCAAAAACTGCACTCACGGGACTTACAGGTTAGGTCCTCTCTCTCCTGTGAACTTCCTAACATTACAGAGCTCCTAGTGCACTTGAAGTACAACAACAAAATAACTGTGACTGAAACCGTCAAGGATTTATATTAAAATTACACCGAGTAACTCAAGCAAAAAACCCAAGGTATCTGCAAACTCAATATTGTTAAAATTAAAGAAAACTGAAGGCTGTTTTGTGTGTTCTGTAAACCAGAGTGTCTACTGATAAGCAAGCTGATAACAGACTTCCCTACCCACCTGAAATACAGTTGCAAAGATAAGACACAGGGAAACAAACCAGTTCAGAGAGAAATTAGTTGGACGGTTTTGACAAAGGTGGTAATTAATCACCAAAGTAAAAGTCACAGTAGATTCCATATCACTTGCAGTGTTAAAATATAACTAGGTATCTTTCGAAGAGGTAAGTCTGAACTTAAAATGACTGAGAAAAATCCTATAGCCACACTAGAGATCACTGATCACAACACTGAGTGGCCTCTACAATCTACAAAATGTAGGCTGCTCAATAAACAATGAAATTTTAGAAATCTCCTCCAGCTTCTAGACTCCTTAAATTTAGAAAAAGATACTGCCTTTTGTCAGAATTATAGCTACCATTAATCCTGTGGTAGACTTCTGGATTTCTTTTCTCCATTGCTTTTCAAAGTTAGGACACACACTGTATGGTGAATCACTTTCATTCAGTTCAAACAGGTCATCCCTTTCCAATGGCTTCTTATAGCCTATAGATATTAGTCTGAAAGAAAGCAATGAATTTAGCATAAAATACAGCAGACAAAGCAAGCAGAACTACTAACTCAAAAAGCTAATGATATAACTTAGTGTATATAAATAAACTCTATAATCAAAATAATATATGTAAACCTATAAAGGCTCCAGACTAAATAGTGAAACATACTTACAGTCACCTCAAATACATGGAAATTCACCTGAAGTAAGAAGAGCCCAAGCAGATTGTCACACCTGAACTGCAAATTCTGGGGAACCTTTGTACCTCAGAATCTGTCTACATTTCTGATCCCATATTTCTTTATAGGAAAATAAACTATTTCATAAACAAATGTGTGTAGCATCATTAGCCACTTACTATTGTGATCTGGAACAAAATACCTTTTCTATCGCAGATCATTCCTGTGCCAGTCAGTGCCAGTACTGGGCTTGGGGCTAACGTGTGTGCCACTGTGCTTATCACAGGACAGAAAATAAGATTCAGAAACACTTTTTTGGAAGCTGTAAAATTCTGGTGGGGGTGGACCTCACTATACCCAAGTGCCACCCAAACATCTACTGAAGCTGTAACATTAACAGAAAGTGAATCTGCCTTACGCTTGATAAATTAAGGCAAAAATAACACAACTTCTCACTAAGAACGCCAGCTTTTGAGGCAGATGAGGAAAGCAGACCAATTGTTACTTGAGTGGGAACCATTGTTCCAGAGTTCTGCGTAACTCATCTCAATGCTAAAGCTCACTGCTGCCAGAGGATAAATAGATCTACCAAATGCCCTCCCACACCATAATCTCCAGATTGCCTGAATTCTACAGAAACATAATATAGCATTATGGGTTTATTACGTAACAATTAATTTGAGACTTCCTCATTTAGATTGCAAGCACTTAAGGCGAGTATGTATTAGCCATAATTCATTGTGTTTGCTTGTGACTGGAAAGAGGGAACATATCTAATGTTCATGATATTAGTTTAATTGCAACCAGTTATTTCATAGCTAAATAAGCTCTCACTAAGCAGAATTGAAATTCTTTTTTTTTTTCCCTCTCTTCTTTTGTTAAAGATTGTGCAATTAGTTAAAAAAAACCAAAGGATAGCCTAGTTTGAACTTTTGGGTGAACACTGTGACATAATGAACACATAAATGTCATATACAAGCACTGCACTCAGTACACTGCGTAACTTTCTAGAAAAACTGAAAATGTATATTTATGGTGTAGAATGTAAGGACTGGTAAAAACCAAAGCTGCTTTGAAACTGATGGTGAATCCTAACTTCAACAGGGCCATAGTTTAACCGAATACTCTGAATCCTTGAAACAATCTGATTTGTCTCAGCTTATTAATAGCAAATACTATTTTCAGTTTCTCCTTAAAATAATATTGAATAAAGCAAGAAACAGTTATAATACTCTTAAAACATTTTTTCTCACTTTCAGATCTCTGAAGTGTATATGTCTGACTCAAATTATTTTTAAAGAAGAAAAAAGAAAAATGTTATGAGTAATGGTCACATAACATAACACATGAAATTGTTTGAAACAACATCCAAAATATTAAGTAATGGGAAGATGCATGACTTGACATATTTGAGCTTTCAGTTCCTATTTTTGAGTGGAAAATTTCCCGAGAACTGGAGGGACTTTATCAGTGTTTATGAGCAGGTGATCTACAGCAAAAACACATGGCCTGCCATAAAAGAGGAAGGAAAACAAGCACCAAATTGGCTACTTGGAAAATACCTTAAATGTAATACTGAGTATTTGTTCCTGGAGATCTAGCAAATTGTTGTACCACTACATGGAGTATAAAGGAAACCTTATTTTAAATTTTTGTCTATTGCCAAACTTTACACAGGCAGACAATAAAGAAAAAAGGATAGCCTAATTTGGCCTTTTATATCCCGTTGTCTAAAAATATTGTCTATTGTGACAAGAACATTATGCTTAGCTATCAAAATATTAATGTTTTAAATAATGCCACTATATAACATATAAAATTACTATTACTATGTATAAACAATACTCCACGAAATATTTGAATATGATCTCTCAAAGCTGTAAACTTTGATTTTTGTACAAAAAGCTAACAGCAATCTCAGGCTCATGCTCTGGGTAAAGCCAGAACGATGGCGTGGAATGTGAGTACTCTATAATTCTGTGAGCATCAATGAACATCAACAAGCAGTTTATTAAATTCTCACCTGCTGAACCAGGAATATGTTAATTTACTGAGGAAAAAAACATTCTCTTCAGGGCTGCACTTCTGTTTAAAAAAAGAAAAAAGGAAAAAGTATTAATGTTACTTGAAAGACTGAAGAAAAAGGTGATTTGGGGTTTTTTTTCTGTTACTAAACACATAGTTTTTAGGAGCTATTTAATTCTGAGCTATAATAACATCTATACTTACACTACTTTGTTACCTTCTCCCACCAATACACTCTAATACAAGGTATGAAGAATGAAAGAGATCTACAGTCTTGTGACTTACTGGAACAACTTAACTTGCTGTAAGAGGATACTAACCACCACCTTAGCTTAATTTTACACTGGTTACACATACCCTAGAGTATGATCACACCAATAGTAAAGCATAGGAGTTGGACTCAGTGATCTTCATGGGTCCCTTCCAACTTGAGATATTCTATGATTCTATGTCTAATACAAGCAAACCTTCCTTAAATGTTTGACAGTTAAAATCCTGCAAGGTTTTTTTTTCTCCCCATTTGAAAACCTAGCTATTGGAAGTTATCAACTGCTAATACCTAAAGAACAGCAAACTCCTTTCAGATCCTAAGACATGAAGTACTACTAACATGCAATGTACACATAAATGAGGAGGAGAATATGAGGCTTGTGCACTGCTGCCAATTTCCTAAGTCATTGGAGATAAGTGTAACAGAGGCAAACAAATATGAACTCTCCCATACTTCTTGAGGAATGCATATCCACACCCAAGAATGGCTTCAGCACACCTAGGGAGTAAATTCTATCCCTCAGTAATTACTGTCTTAAAATAATTTCTAACCAAAGGTGCAGTTACAGTTCTTTTCGGTAGGTGGTGTAAAAAAAAAACCCTATCAAAAATGTATGCCGCCGGTGCTCTGAGATCCTGTATATTTTCCACAACAATTTTTCTTGTATTTTCAATGAAAAGCCAAATGATTAAATGATAATCCAAGAAACAAATACATAACAGATATGTATGCCCTCCCTCTCCAACAAACACATCTGCTTGTCCATCTACTCGCCTGTTACTATCAGACATAAATGTTTGCCATGGGCCATTACGATTTACACCCGTACAGCTTTGTTTGTTTGAACTATCGCCTTTTACTGTTGAAGAACACGGTACCAGTCTTGGCCACAAACACTCCCTGCTTAAATCCTGCTCCTATTCCTATCTGTGGCGAAATTCCTATTCCGTTAAGAAAAGGATGGCAAGAAATATTGAATGAAACCCTGGCCTAAAGATCACTCCCTCCTTATAAATTCAGAGGCTACACCCCAGGACGTACCAGTTGTCGTTAACGGCATGGTTTTTCTGACACAGACCTAGCACGAATCCTACATGAAAGCCCATCAGGTTTAAAGCAGCCGCCGGCTCCCTCCAGGGGCAGCAGGCAGACCCTGGCGGGGAGGTACCTCGCCCTCCTCCCCGCTCGCCCCCCCGCGCTGTGTCACCTTCTTGCCGGTGGGACTCGGGCCCTCGAAGAAGCCGCCCTGCTCCCCGCGGGAGGCGGCCATGGGCTCCCTCCCCAAGCGGACGCGCCGAAAAGCCGCGCCGAGCAGCCGACGAGAGACCGTTAACGGCCGCCCGGCGCGCGAGAGGAAAGGCGCTGGAAGCGGGAAGCGGCCGCCGGAGGAGCAGGGGCGGGGGGCGGGGCGAGGCGAGGCGCGGGGTGGGGCGGTACTGCCGCAGCCGCTGCCTCTGCCTGAGCCTTGTCCTTGCCTGGCTCCAGCGAGGCCTGCGCGGTTCCTCAGAGAGGAGGACCCAGGCGGTAGCTCTGCCGCCCCGCGCCGGCTGTAGGGCGCCCTATCCCCGCGGCCGCCGAGCTTGTGGTGAAATGCACTTTGTGCCCTAAAACGCAACCTGCAGCCGCCGACGGCACGGTCTGCCTGCGATTCATTTAATGACAGGCCCGATGTGTGTTGTACTAGTGGGCAGCATTCAAGTAAAATTGAGAGGGCAGGCGAGGGAACGGCGTGTGGTGGTGTGTGTACATTCTATCTTGTGACTAAAGATGTAAAAAAAAATCTTCTTTTTTTTATTAGCTCTTAGCCAGATGCACACTACCGGAAATTTATTAGTGCGTCAGAAAATGACAAACGACATTTCTTAAGAGTTGGGCCTGCAGAGCAAGCTGCTTCATGGTATCAGCTGTGTCTCCCATTTAAATCAGAGCACTGCAGTGCTGTTGCTCCTGAGCAGATCCAACTTAAAACACTTTCGGGTAAAACTTAAGAGAGCACATGCTCACCCTCGACAGAGCTAATGCACCTGGGGCTGGCAGCTGAAAGTTCAGCCTGTCTCTGGATCCAGTCTGCTTCAGCACTGGGAACCCGGCTGGGTGCATACCAGATAAGCAAGTTTTGACCATTGTTACTTCTCAATACTTTATAGTTTTGCTTTTTGGAGGCTTCATACAGCTTGCTCACGAGTATTTAAATGTAAAGGTAGGTAGGAAGGAAGCTATAATAGCAATTTCCATTGCTGTGTTTTTTACCTGACCATGAAGTTTTCCCAAAGGCTGATAAAAATCAGTATTTTGATTTTACTCTATAGTTAATATGGCACATCCCCTTTGAGTCTTGCTCCCCTGCCACATTGCCACCTTAAATAAGAACGCATCACTGACTGCAGTGATACTGATTTCTCCAAAGTTTGGAAGATTATAACAGAAATAACTATGCATTGCATTCCACATAATAAAATAAAGAGAAGCAAATCTAAATGCCAGACCTATGTGACAGCAGGGAAAACAAGGTCTTGTGGCCAGCCAGCAGCATGGGAAGTGAAAGACCATAACAAAATAACAATAACTGAGAATCAGAACTTACATAGAAAACATTCATTTCATATTCATAAAGAATTCTAAAAAAGTGACTGAAAGAGTTAAGGGGTTGAAGAAATATTTGGTTGGGGTTGAAGAAATATTTGGTCAAGGCCAAACTCAAGTGGATTTTTTGTTTCCAGTATTTTATTTCTAAACATTGTGACAATCTAATTAAAATACCAACAGGGCCCTGACTAAAGTGATGTCTTATGTTAACAGGTATACAAAAGAAATTTAGTTATGGCTAAAGTAATTTTAGCACATTCCCACATGCCCAGCTTTTCTTCTTTTAACACACTGATGAGTTTTAGGTAAGCAGATATTGAAAGGTGTTAAAATCCATACCTCCGTCAGGAAAAGACTAGGAAGAAGAGGGTAAGAATAATTCTTTAGAACTGTATTGATTTTTATCAGCCATATGCCTATGATCCTCCATGACATTCCTTTTGTAGAGTATAATTTCATAGACTATTTTATCTATCCCCTGGGGAAGTCTGGTAAGGACACATTAGCAGAGGCCTGACTAAGCTTCTCTTCTGTAGGCTAACTTGGGCATCCATTTCCTCTTTTGTCCGACGAACTTCACTTCTAACTTAACCTAATGTTAACATATTCTTCCTCTACTTGATTATATTTAAATTTCTTTAACATAGGGAACAGGTTTAAAGAAATCCAGCGTATTTTACTTGTTAACTTTTGCCATTATTGTGGCAACTTTTGTGTTTAGTGACTTACTGGTATAATGTGAGCAGTTTCTTCCCACAGAAGTTAGGTTACATCTACATAGCTTAGTCCTAACGTTACTGGTGGGGGGAAAAAAAATAATCAAAAAGATAAAGTGGCAAGTGTTTGTGTGGAAGGGAAGAGGAAAAAAGGGAAAGGGATTGGGCAGACATAACAAGTTTCTTAAAACACAAGGCATAATCTTATTTAAGGCACAAATCTTTGTTACGCAAGTTCTTTCTAGAGAAGGTTGAGTTCAGTCGCTGATGACATTGCAAGGGTGGCATACTGTGGTGATCTAGGAATGTCTCTTAGGCTAAAGAAGTAATCCCTTTGGGAAGTTAAAAGCAGTGTCTTGAGAAAGTGATTTTATTAGCTGTGATTTATCTTATCAGACAAAAGAGAAATTGTTGCAAGCTAAACATTCTTCCATTTCTGAAACTCATTTTAGCTTGTAAAACACATCACCTTTAAATCAGTAAACTTGGATATTCTTTCTCAATACCAGTGTAAGGATGAAAAGTATTTCTTTCAAGCAACCCAACATTACAACCAAGAAAACCGAATTTAATAAAATCAAAATCCTTTTTTACTGTCAGGTTCCATTTCAAGCCTATTACTAGTATGAACAGAAGACTTAACTTATAAGCAATATTAAATAGCTAAAAATTAAGTGGTTTGCTTTCTCATATAATAGGATCTTGAAAGTGTTTCACCTGTACTTGGTATTGTGTAAGACAGTACCTTTGTATTTGTTTCTAGGTTGTTGGTGGCAGTTGTGAAAGACAAAAAACAGGTCATTTGACTACTCCGATTCATCACAACATCAGACAGTTTATTCTTCCTCTGCTACACAGGGGAAAAACTTTTCTTCTTAAGAGGTATTACTAACTCCACTGACTCATGCTTTTGTGCTATTAATTAGATGAGATGCTCATTAAATTTTTCATCCATTTGTTACAATGAACATTTAGATTCTCAAATAAGCAAATAAAACATTAGAGAGTAACTTTACAGAAAGATGCATATATATGCATGTAGTTCTATTCAGTACATAACTGCAGCCATAAAGTACTTACATTCATTTCAGTATTCATACATATGAAAGTCTTGTAGTTAGTGCAAATGCCCATATTTTACCTCAAATTCACTACTGGAAAAAACCAGTTCCAATAACCATACAAGGTGATCCTAACTGAAAGTAACAACAGAGCTAACTCAGAAAAAAGTTATAGGTGTTGATACTTCAGTGACAAGCACATCTCTGATGGGACATTTAGAATTTCTAGCCTGCTCACTTCTTCAGTGGCTCCAGAAAATTCTTACACCATTCACAAAAATACATTCCATAAGTGATGGAAGTGATGCTTCATGGATGGCTGAAATTACGTATTTTCATAAAGTGTCTGTATTAGTGAAATAATAGCCTTCTGTGATTCTTGGGGGGGCAGTGTGGGAAGGTGGGTGGTGGTGGTAAGGAACCAACTAGTTTTTGTCCTTTATTAATAAATTTTTGTCTTCTTAAATGTTTCCTATACCTTAAATAGTACCTTCCTCTTTAAATAGGTTGAGATTAAATAAAGTATCAGTATATTTTATGCATAACATTTCAAAAAGGATATGAATCTTGAACATTCCGTTTTTAATAAAGTGCAAAGACAAAAGATTGAATTTCTCTCAAATAAAAATAGCAAATATAATTTAAAAAAAAGATTAATCCAGTTATACATTATTAATGCGTCTTTTTCTTGGCTTTGCGCTTCTTGTATTTTTGGTCATGCTCTCTTTGTCTCATTTTGTCATCCTCAATACTAGTGTCACTGTCACAACTTCGCTGTTCTCTCTTTCTTTTAGAGGTGCTTTTATCCACCTGGTGCACTTCACAGTCACTTGAATGTGGCAGGGCCAATTCGAAAGAACTCTGTGCAGACTTAAAATTTGCATCTTGAATCTGATAGGGAGAAAAGGATAAATTTGAAGGCAGTGGCGGAGTCATCTGATAATAAGGAAATTGTTGACCCACTGGACTCTGTATTGTGTACTGCTGTGCTAAAAAACGGTTCATCTAGAGAAATAGAAACTTCAGTTGTTAACACTGTAAAGAGAAAGTTCTGAAGAGTTTAACTTTGCATGCAATACAGCTTCTACAATGAAAATACTGATAAATTATAAAATAACAAAGAACGTTTGAGAATAAAGCTTGTATGTTTTATTATATCAACTAGTATAGTTGGAAAAAGTAAACATTCATGGCAAAGTTAGAACAAAGACGTAATCTGATTTAAGATTAAAGTGCCAGTTAGTCTTTGTGTAAAAACATGGCATTCCTTTCATTTCTACATCTGTGTATGTTACAAACATTTGTAACTGCAATGCTTATTGGTAATGCAAAGACACGTGCATCTGCAATTTTTTTTAACCTGGCTTAACTAGTTTTAAGGTTAATGTGGAACAAAGCGTTCCAACAAGGTATAGTGAATCCCTAGATCAAAGCACTTGGAACAACGCAGTAAGTGCTCAGCTTCTTGCTAAAGTATCCCAAGAGTCCCTCTCACACAAAATGCACAGCCCAAATACAAAGGTCAGAAAAGAGTGGCTTTCTACTGACTGGCAGTAACCAGCAAAATTAGGGGGAGTATGTCTGAGTATGTTATATGTGCATGTACAAGTGAGTAACTGCCTGGCTCACCCAAATACAGGTGAGGTAGATGGGCGAAGTCCTACGTGTGACGAGTTCGCTTCCTGTTGAAGCTGCAACAAACAATCATTGGAGACGAACTGCAATACCATCCCTTCTAGCAAGCAGGAAGTGGTCGTATGTGCGAGTCTTCCGAGTTTGGTCTCTCAGTGTTTACGTACTGCATTGTAACTGAGGCGGGGGTTCACCGGCGAGCATAGTGGGGGAGATGGTATGCTCCCGAGCCTTCCAACCACAGCGGAGGGGATGCGAAAGTTTGTGCAAGCACCAGCTCTTCTGAGGGCACAGCCTGCTAGGAGGGGAGGCAGGGCACCAGCACGTCTGTGCAACAGGGAACAGACCCTCTCCATTTTCCTGCTGAGATCGCAGCTAGCAAGAGTCATCTATCCAGACTTCACCCCTTCTACAGTTACAAAGGGCTGGCTATTCCCCAGTCAGACTGGGTGGCAGCAGCACTGTCCACAGCTGGTACCTCACATTAAATGCTGGGTTTCTTCAGTCCTACCGATCCATACTGATCACACTCAGAAGCTCCATGGTGTATTTGGTGAGTAAGGTCTGGACCACAGGCTGCCATCCAGAGAGACCAGTTCCCTTGCCTTGTGGGGTATCTCAGACAAAAGAGATTAGGACAAGAATGGCCGGGTGCACCAGAGTCTGTTAGAGGGGAAGTGGTATACGGGTTCTCACTGTCTACTGCTGTGAAAGTAAATCATGAATGTGAGAACTGCAGGGGCATGTAAAGGTTCAGGCCAGAAACCCTCAAACTGTTGTTGCCCTAACTTGGGCAGTGGTGATTTGTTGGACAAGTTTTGGATTTGGTTTTAGGACATTTCAAGTGTCTGCTGGGCATTTCTGAATTGAGTAGAAGAGCTAAGAGGTTCTGTCTGACTTAACTGTATATGGAGAAGTTATTGCTTGCATGGCTGTGATTTTACTAGGTTATCTTGTCTCACCAAGGGGATTTGATTTGGAGCACAGTACAGGAAAGAGCTCAGTCTGTAGACTGACATTTTTTGCCTCCCTAAGCTATATACCTTTAAGACATTCCTGCAGTAAGAAAATAGTTTTGTTCGGTAGATCCCTTGTTATTATAGTACCCTTAAGTGCTAAAATAAACAGACCTAACATAGTCAAAGTTAGCAGCCTAAACCATGTTGAGACATTAAATAAGCACCGATGTTTGCAGAAATGCAGAAACATTCAACTTCATAAAAAAGCTCCCAAATTTTTAAGTTTTAACACAAACTCACCATCTTCTGAAAGCCTGAGTATTCATGAGGTAAACTATTGTTCATTGTAAAAGGAGTAACAGGAAATGGAGGATTTCCATAAGGCTCCTGATACCTAGAAAAAACAAGCAAACGCACAGACACCAGACGTCCACCACATACTGCTTACCAGAGTGCTGAGACTTAACTCATGGACTATGAGTATATCCAAGAGGAGTTGAGATATTAACAACTGGACTTCCATGAAAAAAATGATAAAACAAGGAAAATACACCCAAAGGCTAAATTAATGAGTAATCCTCACATGTACTTAAATGCAGACGCAGAAGAGTTCTGGATTTCACCATGCGAGTTTAGCTTCCACAGAGAGTTCTGTCACATTTGTAAATAAAAATGTTGAAACATGGAAAAATACTGAATCTGGGGTTTCAGACTTCCATTATAACAGGTTTGTATCTGTGTCTTCGTATGTGCATGACAGCTGCTTGTACATATACACACACAAAATACTGATATAACCTCAGCGGGGTTTAAAAACAGTATCTCCATTGTCAGATTTTTTTGCCCTAACAACCGCAAACATTGTTAGTACAAACACCATATTTCAATATTTTCTCATGGTCCTTTATCTTGCAGAAACAAATCAAGAATGGAAAATTCAAGCTAACTGAACCTCTGGCAAGCTAAACAACCAAACATTAAAATAACTACAGCCCATTGCAAGTCATCAGTAAGGATGCAATTAAAGCATGCAACAGCTGTTTTAATGAAAAGCCTAGATTGCTCTACCACATGAACTGATTTTCTTAATAATATTTTTTAAAAATTATAATCATACAGTTCATTCACAGGTGATTCTTGTTACCTATATGAAGGTGAATATAAGTCAACATAGTTCTCAAAACCATGTGTAGGGCTGTTTAGTTCTGATGAGTGAGAACTCCCTGTAAATAAGACAAGAACATAATGACTATTCAGTTATGACTATTCAATTAACAAGTTGAAACCACAGAAAGTGTTCTGTCATCTGTAGTGTGCTAGTATATCTAAGTATATAAAGATAAGCTGCCATTTTATGGCAGATAATCTATAGCATCATTTTACTGCTTATGGAAGCATAAATCTGGGCTGCTGAAAAAGAACAGAGTAAGTCCCATTCAGTTACAGACACAGAAGATGCTTCTGATTTTAGGAACCTCAGCCATTCTACTTAAACCCAGCAACTGCTCTGTACAGCCTTTGAAGGAAGGATTGGCACAGTGCATAGAGGGAACATAAGTCTGTAATGCTTGGGTTGCAAACGCTGCCTGATCATTAGCTTTCTAGGTTTATTTTCATAAACAGAAAATGATGAATGTGACTCTGATTTGACTATATTCTTTGAACTACAATCCTTTTCACTTAAAACAACAGCTCTGATAACTCTCTGGCTTTAGTATAAAAACTATCAAACAGCTTGATAGTTGCTTACTGAATCAACTTTTCCTGCCAGACTGCAAGTTAAAGTCACACCCTGATTCCTAAATGTAATCTGGCATGAAAACCTGTGTTGCTATGTTTTCCATACAGTGTGGTCTGAGCTGGCTTGCAAGTTACAGTTCTGAACCAACCTATTGTATTCTCTTAGTAAACAACAAATACAAAGACTGAATCCTTCCCTATACAAAAGCCACAAGAAGTTTTTGTTTCTTAAAAAAATGGACTGTAACTATAAATTGCCATCTTTGTAAAAGACTGCAGGACTGAAAAAGTCATTAAAAAAAAAATTACAAAGACTTAATCATTGAGACTACTAAACATACCAAACCGATACTGCACTTTAATTGGTCTTCCATACAAACGGATTCCATTCAGCAAAGCTATTGCATAAGGCACCGATTCTTTGTGCTTAAAGCAGACAAATCCAAAAGACTTAGGTTTTCCTTCTTTGTCCTTGCACATCGTCACTTTGGTTAATGGTCCAGCCTGAAAGAAATTTGTATTATTTTCTCACAGAATTCAGAGTGACACTTCATGATGTATATTCTGCCATAGTAAGAAACGCTGTTTCTCAGTATAAGAATCTCTATTTAATTTTGAAAATGTCTCTCCACATTCCCCGAGCTCAAATTCTCAGCCTTCTACAAACAAAAATCAGTTCCACAGAACATTAAAAGGGAACCAATCATCAGTCCATGGGTGATGTTTAATAATCAGATTTTTAAATTATTTTTCAAATATAATGATGATAGGTGCTGCAGGGGGGAAGACTAATTTACTGACTCCATAGCAAGTTATGCGTGTACAGCTGCTAGTACAATTATTACAAGAGTTTTTTTGCACAGCTAACATAACTTAGGAAATTGATAGTATCAGCTATGTAACAGTGACCTAGTCCGTTAATATGCTTCTATTTTACTCTTGCTTAAATTTCTGAAATGGGCAGCATCAGCACTGTGGGAAAGGAAACCTGAATAGAGTAGTGCTTCTGGAACCACCACAAAACAATTTTCTGTACTGCCTAACACTCATCACAACCGCGTGGCAAGGAATCAAGAGACACTATCATCTCAGAGATACCATACTGTTTCTGATCCCCCTACCCCCCCCAAAAAAACCCCAAACTACACCTTTGGCTTAAGTATCATTGAAAAGTTCCACCTCTGACTACATATACCATTTTAATCCTTGCATAGTACTTCTAGAACCAAATTAGTGCAGTGATATTCCATAAATACTGGCTCCATTTTCAAAGAAACTGTCGAAACTATACGTCTGTACAGCAGATTTAGCAGAAAGAAGTGGCCAACAGCAGTCTCCTGCCACAGCTCAGGAGTGTTAAGGATGCAGCAACTTAACTTTAGGAGATATAATATCCAGATGAGCAATGAAGTGAATGTAAGTTACAAAAAATCCATCACTAAAAAAACCTACTGAATGTCTAAATTACTGTAGTACATGGAGTATTCATTGTTCTGAATCAAAAAATAGCACTCATCGGTAGAACTGGCTTCCACTACTACTACTGATAAAATATGTACTTTTAAGTAAAAGTCACTCAGAAGTCATCTATAGCTTCAGGCATACACAAGTTAACTCCTAACAGCTCTACAACAATTAAACTGCATAAAGTTAAACGTTCAAAATAAATGCACAGCATATGCTCAGATGAAGAAAATAAGCCACAGGAAGTAATCTACTTTATTATTCTGCATTTTCAACAATTACTGTCAAACAACAAATCTGCACTTTGTCTGCTGTAAGCACTTAAGAGTAATGATGTGGAGACATCTCCCTTATTATACTCTCCATGTTGTCAAGACTGAGGATATTAAGGCTTGTCATCTGTGATAATAATGTCTCACTGCTGTATGCTTTTGCCAGCTGTGTATAAACTAGTTCTCAGTTAAATAAGATGCTTTTCTTGAAAAATGAAACACCCCCACCCCCACCCCTGGTGAAAGTAGGGAAGTCATATAGACAAACACAAAGGATCAAAAATCATGTACCATTTTTTATTATTGGTGCAGAGGGTGATCAGGCTATACAGCAACGGATACTACCTAGGTTGTCCTGTGCAGGGAATCTTCAAAATGCCGTTCTCATCTTTCCAAATATCTTGAAGTCCTGTAGGGTTTTTTTGGTTTGTGGGGGGGGGTTTCTTCGTTTTGTTTTGGGGGTTTTCTTTGTTTTTAAAGAAGGGATTTCAGTAAGATTCTGAACATGTTTATTTTTGCTTGAGTTGGTTCCTTAAGGCGTTTTTGTTGTTCTGCACTACACTGCAGTTTAAAAAAAAATTACATATATCCAGTTTTCTGATCATTATTTGCCTAATGAGGAAGATCTGGTTCTTCAAGAACTAGAAGCAACAAACTCCAAGTCCTTTGCAGATCAGTCTTTTAAATATGTGGTCTTCCTGTTCATAAATAAAAATATTAATAGTTTAGAAGTAATAATAGATACCTGCTTGTAATTCGATGGGGGAAAAGCTACAGGTGAGGAGTGCATCTTTAGGACTATGCCACAGCAGGAATATTGAACTGTACACTTTCCAAGAAAGGCCAATACTGTAATGAGAAGCATATGCTGTTGCAGCAAAAGACATAGACACCCGAGTGAGAACAAGATGAAGAGAAGGAAAAAGGTAAGTAGGTGTTATTGGGATGACCTAAAGACCCAGATAAAAGCCAGCAGTTGGATGACTGCTCCAGATTATGCAGGAGAGTCATGCAAAACAACATTCTGAGAGCATCCGCTTATTTTTATTGCTTTTGTACCAGAATTTACATGGTATTACTCATGTCCCCTGGTAAGATAAGCTTTCTTAACCTAACATTTACAGTTAAACAGCAGACTACTGTTTAGTATTGACAACAGGTATGAATCCTGCATATAAAATAAGCAGAAAAAAAAAAAAAAAGCAGCAGCAACTGCTTCTTAGCTAATTTTAGGGAAAAGTTAAAAACTGAAAGTTAGGAGGAGATAGGAACCACTAAAAACCCGAAGGGCTAGAATATACCAAACAAAAAGGCCTTTCAAGGCAAATGGATAGCATGCTGAGGTCTTGCCTAGTTAACAAGACAAGTATCAGATTAATCAGTGGAATAAAGCTGATGAGTAGAAATAGTTCCTATTAGCAAATGAAACAGCAAGAGAATAGATGATTCTGCGCACCTCTTTTTTTGCACTCTTTATTTTGCAAACTCACCAGAAGGAAGCAATGTTCATTCTGAAACTGGGAGAAATGAGTGGATTGGTAGAAGTAAGTTTATCACCATGCTGTCAGCTAAACTGTCCAGTCAAAGTCTAGGACCTTTTAGCTTGACAGAGGCTGACTGCATCATTCCAGAAGGGAAAAAAAAAACCCACAGAAACACCATAAATAAATTCAGGAAAAGCCCATAATCAGCAACTGTTATCAATCCATCTTGAAACTGGATGCTTCCATTAGTGATACAGTGCTCCCCCCTCCTCTCCTTATCTTCCCCCCTCTTTTCCTTACTACTTTCAGGTTATTAAGCCTGGCTTAGCCAGAGATGCTGTCCATGTGAGATCAAAACTGAAATCAAGTAAAGTCCTAACGTTTTCTGTCTTTGCTGTCTTCTTTCCTCCTTGGCTTGCCTTATTTCCAAACAAAGAGAATTAAGCTCAGGTTTGAAACAGGTCCAGCTACTTAGTATTTTCCCACCACCTCCCTGAAAATCTGATGGAACTTTTAGTATCTTCTCAAGCATTAAAGCGTAAAATATTTTGATATAAAGTTCATTTATAGGTGGCAGTCCAGAGCCCCACCTGCAGATTGTTCCTGTTGCCTCTCGCACTCCATTAATAGTTTCAACCTTTCTGAACATATTTTCAGGTTTTAAAAAAGATTTTTTTCCTCGGGGATTTTAAAAACATCTTTAAATTACTAACTTGGGGCCCGTCCGTGGCACTGAAACTTGCCCACCCGGAAGGAGACAAAACCGAGGAAGGGGGATTGGCGGGACAGGCACCGCTCCCAGCCGCAGCACGCCGAGAGTCACGGAGCCGCAGCGGCTGTGGCGAACGGGCGAGATGCGAAACAGGCTCCTGTCCCCGCGGA
>JAVKLA010000030.1:22328481-22376740 GCA_034782735.1 Sagittarius serpentarius | reverse complement strand
GGCCCAGGCCCCGGCCTCGGCCGCCCGGCGGCTTCGCGCTTTCCGGCCGCTGGCACCGCTTCGCTCCTGCGGCGCAGGCTACCGTGGCCGCTCCCCGGCGCGGAGCCCCGCCGCCCGGGGCTTGGCCTCGCCTCTGCCCCTGCCCGGCCCCAGGGGCAACACGGCCGCCGCGTCCGGCCGGGGCCCGCCGAGGCCTCCGCCTTGCGGCCCCGTCCCGCCCCTGGCGGCCCGCCCTCCACCTGCAGGAAGAGCTCGTAGAGGATCTCCTCCCGCACGCGGCTCTCCAGGTTCCCCACGAACAGCGTCCGGTCCGCCTCCTCGCACCGCCCTGGCGAGGACATGATGATGATGATGGTGGTGGTGGTGGTGGTGGCGGTGGCGGCGCCGCCGCCGCCGGGTCCCACCGAGGGAAGGGACGGGGGAGACGCCCGCGCTGCCGTAAAGCGCCGCGCGACGGGGCGCGTTGCTAGGGAGCGGGCGGGCTGCCGGAGGGGTCCGCGTGAGGGGAGGAGCGTCGCGCGGGTGCGCTGTGAGGGGCGGGAAGGCGGTGGGCGGGGGTCGCGCCGGAGGCCGCCTCATGGCTGCAGCGGGGCTGCGTTTTATTTCGCAGCGGGTTTGAGAAGTGAGTTGGTGCCAGATGGGGCCGGCGCTCGCCAGTGCCGTTATTCTGCAGGGAACGTCAACTTTTTGAGGCGTTTCTTTCATTTTTTTCTTTTTAGGGTTTTCCCCGCTGACGGGAGGAAAAGATTGTTGTTGTCAGACCTACCAGTGGAAGCGTGTATTGCACAGAAACGTGATCTCGGGAAGAAGTGTGTGTGGCCCTGGAGTATTTCCTTCTCGTCTGTGTGAGACGGCAAGGGAGCAGTGAAGAACGAGAAGAAAACCCCGAAACCCTACGAAAACGGAGCCGAGAAGCTCTGTTCTCCGCTTGCCACCTTGTGGGGCAGGTGGATACTGCAGCTGCTGGAGTGGCAAGTGCTATAAAAACCTTTAAAACCCTCAAGTGTTTTAGTCATCAGTATGATAAGGCTTTCTGATAGTTACTAATGAAATACACATGTAAAGTGTTGCTTGTTGTACATTTCTCAAGATTTAAAAAGAACTGGAATATGATTGCTGTTTATCAAACATACAAAATTATACACGTTCCTTTTCCGGGTTAAGTAAAGGCGGCCTGTCCAGCTAGGTCAAGACCGGTGATTAGTGTCTTTTAGCAGGATAGATGACATGTCATGAATCCGAGCCCCTTGTCGTCCTTACGTACTATCGATACCCTATCTTGTCTTGCTACCCTTTCCACCTATCGGCACTCTTGGGGGTCCAGGCACCACCTCAAATAGATAGAAAGAATCAGTTTATTTACAATTCATTAGTTCATACAATTACAATTCCATAATTCTTTAAGATCTTAAAATAGTCCATGCTTGACTAGCAAATATATGTACAATATCTACTGACGTAAATAGCACCCAATTTGATAGACGAAGAGTGACCTTTTCCTGTCAGGAACTGGACGGTCCTAGTTCTGCTAACAATTTGTAGGTGCCTTGATACCACTTGCCACATGCCCCTATAGGTAATACAGTAAATAGTAGTGACATTCATCAGTTCTTGAACTTGATCTTTAAGTTGTTGCTATTTCCTTGTTTTCTCCACTGCTGCATCTGCCAAAGATATTGATTTACTCTCGTACCTAACTGTGATGTCTACTAGAAGGGCCTGACCTCCTTTAACGAATACCAGGTATGGTTTGTATAATGCATTTT
Source organism: Sagittarius serpentarius (assembly GCA_034782735.1). NCBI lineage: Eukaryota > Metazoa > Chordata > Aves > Accipitriformes > Sagittariidae > Sagittarius > Sagittarius serpentarius. The sequence continues at coordinate 22,374,974 of JAVKLA010000030.1, read as the reverse complement.
ATTCATCTTTCAGCAGAAGCTCCTAGAATACTACCTGATCTTTCTTTTTTGCTTCATCTGCCAACAATTTACATAGTTGGTTATGCCTCTTAATCCTAGCATCGTGCACCACAGGGCAGTATCCAATAATACGCGAGCAGGTCTCATTCTCTGCCTGACAATGCCAACAAGATTTAATCTGTGTCTCTTGTCTGCCCCTTGCCGAAGATTCTCTTGTGGGGTAGACATTAGCTCTTAGCTGTAATGCCATGATGAGCTTTCTGTGGGGAATACCTCTGTAATATTCAGTCCAGTTGTTACTGATTTTATCCTTCTCAAAGCTGGAAATGCCACGGCCCAGGGATAACAGCATGGTCCAATTCAGAAATTCCTGTTTTCGCCAGTTACAGGGCCTCAGAAAGATAACTTTCGGAGCGGGTAGCTCTCATTCCAGGACTGGTTCCTCACTGCCTACTTCCTCTGAAATCACCATGACCGCTCTAGGGTCCCAAATAGATGAAATTTTATCCTATCTCCTCCTGCTGCAATCCATAATCTTCCAAATTCTTTCTCAGTACCCTCTTGCCAAACGACCACTCTTACTATCTCATCCAAAGACTGCGCAATTCTGTGTGGTCTTCGAGCCTGTACGCTAGGGATCAACCCCAAGAGTCTGGTAATACCTAGGCCTCTATCCCGAGTGCTGGAATATAGGATGGCATCACAGGTACGTGCCAGTAGAGGTAACCATTCCTTGATGGCAGCTCGAATTGCCAAATCAAGGGTTTCCAGGTATGCAGCTTTTACGTCAGCCTAGTCTGCTAAGTAAATCAATTGCAGAATAGTATATCCTTTCAAGATGTCAACTTTCTGAAATGGCTTCAGTGAAGCCTTCCCAATCTGTTGTAACCACCCCTTCACTTTTTCCAGTCGTTCTGGTTTTGATATTCCAGTCCATGGGTCAATACATAGGCCCAGGTACTTTTCAGAGCTACCAGGTTCAATCATATTGAGGGGAGTGCCGTTAATTATCCATGAAGGACAGTCATTGATCGCATATGAATCTTTCGTAGACTTAAGGTAATAGCCGTGGAACTTCTCCCCTTGTGTCAGATCACAAAAGACCTCCAAATTTTCAATATTTTTCTGCATTCCTTCCCATGATCCGCTCAGCAATACCAAGTCGTTTGCAAAAGCCGTAGTTGTTATATTTTTCAAGCAGTGTTAGAACCCACATCTTTCCTCCTCTAACTTACACAGCAGGGGGTCCACAGGTAAGTTAAATAAAATCGGAGACATTGGAGATCACCCTGTTTTGCACCAATCCAAATCCCAGTGGGATCTGACTGTTCATTCTTCAGGTCACTACGGGTGTATTTGAAGCTGAAATTATACCTGTGTTATAATCTGCTGTTGCATGGTGCTGCAAACAGGTTTCAAGCACATACACACATGTAACATTCAGTATGTATTTTTCAAGTGTTATTTTGCAAAGCACATTTTCAGAAGTCATCCTGATGACAGCGATGTGAAAAATAGTATTAAAGAAATTTTTTTTTCCCAAGCATAGATGGTGTGCTTTGCCTCACTGCCCATTATTTTCTAATGGAGTCTTAGTTACTGACTTGTCAAATCTATTTAGAAGGGATTATCAGTTTCCAGGAATTACAAACCTCAGAGCAGAATACGTAATGAGTCTTAAATTTCTTCAAGCCAGTCAGGGGTTTTCCCTTTGTAATCTTTAGACAGCTTTTTTTCATAGTTAAACATACTGCTTTGCAAAAGCCAGGTGTGATTTCATCTTGCCTGAAAGGAGCAGTGCTCTTAAGCTAGTGGTTAGAGAGGAATTTTTCTGGAGAAGTGGCTTGATTCGTAAGAGAAATGAGAATGATGAGAATTGTTATGAGAATGGGTTTTCCCGAGATTACAAAATCCTTGCTGGTAGAGAGAAGATTAGAAGGGGAAATACATTTACATGTGACCACAGTTCAGGATATCAAGTCTTGAGTAAGAATTTGATCTTAATCTTGAAAACCATGCTGTAATGTTTTTAGCTGTTATTTTATCAAAAACTTTTGGGGGTAAACTGAATTGTAAAAGTGCCATTCTGTTATCTGTAAATCATTGTAATCTTGTACTGTTATAAAATGAAGTTTTAATACATTTTTTTTCAAATTGAGTACTTGGCCACTCTTGAGGGAGTTTTAATAGCTGGCAGACTGTGGGGTCCCCCAAAAGCATCGGGGTTCGTTCAGGAGGTACAAGTCCTACGGTCCTGAGAACTGTGGGACTGCTGAAGAGGCAGTGGTTTGCATCCTCCACTCGTTTGCATAAAGCTCTTTTGGAGCAGGTAACTCTGAATTTCAGTGCGAGAAGTGTATCCCTGTGAGAAAAGCAGTGGACATAATATGCAGCAAAGCAGGATGGGCAGTAGCTGAACTTGAAGGGTCTTGTGTCTGTTTGTGATGGTGTACCTGAAACTCAGAGTCTCCTTGAAGGATTTACCTGACAGTGGGATGTCAGTAGAAACTACAGTGTAAACAGTAACATTAGTTAAGATGTATTAATTTCTAAGTGACATAAGTGCCACTGTTGGTGAACAAAGTCCCCTTGTCATATGACAGAGAGGTGAGTCCGACAAAAGTGAGTTCAACATCATAATCAATACCACAAAACTTTCTGGGTGTTGATAGACTAACTGAGTCATTTCCTGAGACTGATTTCAGAGGGCTTTGAAACTGTTTCGTGGGTCATTATACCAACATGGGTAGCACTGTACTTTACTTACAGTTTGAGCTGGGCTTACGGGTTTTCAGTTCAAGAGGGAACTTAAAATTTCCTTTCTTTTCCCCATTCATATGTAAAAGAACAAGTGTGTATTTATTCACATCTGTTGGCATTAGGTATATGTAAAGGCACATACGTAAGATTTTCTTCTAAGATCAGGTGATTGGCTCTTAGATAAGCACAGCAGATATTTTACTAGGGCTATCACAAGTTCATTTTCAGTGATGTTGAGCTCTCCATGCTTTAACTTGTATATGAATGCCTACTGCACACTGGGTGCACGCTGAGGCTGCCTAACTGGTGGTTGCTTGAGTGCATTAAGTCTTTGTTGTAACAATAATCTATATTAAAAAGTAGAGAGGGGGAAAGAGCCAAACTGACACTATACCATTACTTGTTCTAAGCAGTATGTAATGTCAGTAGGGCTGTGCTTTTATAATAATAGTTGGACAAAGTGTCAGAGATTTGAGATGAAGAGGGAATGCAAAGGAATAACAAGAGCTGCCTTAGTGAACTTTATTGAGAATAGGGTGACAAATTTGAGAAATGGAAGGAAAAAGGTAATAAAAGGTCACTGGTTAAGCTGAGTCGATTTTCATGAGTGGACATACTGCATCTTCTTCTTGTGGCTGTGTTCAAAGGGGAAAAGACTTTGAAGAGATTTCCTAAAGGCTATCTGCTGCAGGAGTTTGTGTAGCACAGCTTTGTTGAGCTGCTCAGAATCATAAAGCCAGCTGAAGAGACTGATCCTTTAAAAGTAAATAATGAAATACACACACACACCCCCTTAACTGTTGTGGATGGAAAATAATGAGACGTAGACCTTATGTTTAGAAGCACTGTGAAGGATACGCTGTGCAGAAAAAACATTTCTGGGATGCATCTCTCATATTTGGGTGGTTATGGTTTGTTTTTCTTTCTCCTGCAGTGGAAATAACTGGAGGCCATATATAGGCAAACTGAGCATCCAGACGTCTCACTTGAATAATGCAGTTTATTTGCCTCTTTGCCTCACTGTGAACTCCAAGAAACTGAAGCTTACCCTCTTGTATTTACGCATTGAATTAATTTGTAAATCAATGAGCTTCACAAAAAGAAATGTTTCTTCATCTGTTTTGTAGTTGGGAACACAGAGAGAATGAAGTTGTTAGACACCCAAAACACCCAGCAAGTCAGTGTCTGGGTGAGATCTGTGGGGCCGTAAGCTCCATCTCTCCCATATAAGCGCTTTCACAGACCTCCTCTGAATTTTGGTTAGAGAATGACTCCTTGGAGAAAGCTCAGAAGATAATTTTGTGCAAAAATAATCCATGGAGATACAGTTCTCGGAACTATTTTCAAGTTCTTACAGAAAAATCCTTCTGTCACTAGAATGACTTTTTATTCTAATTTTCTTTTGCCCATCTCAGTGCCTTTAACTGCAGTTGAGTGGCACACTTAAAAAAAGACACACAGTGGGTCTCTAATGTGATGTACCTCCAGTTACTCTGCTTCCTAAATTCCACACGTGTAACAGTGTTGTCAGTAACATCGATTGCTTACGTGTAAATCTGCTGATAGCCAAAGAGGGAAATAGGTTAAAAACCAGTCCCAACCCTTGAAGACCAGAAACCACCCTGCTTACTGAAGTCATTCAATAGGAGGAGTCATGAATTGCAGAAGCTTGACTACAGCTTTGCTTTCTGCTTCCTACTCTATATGTCATTTACTGATTAGTGACATTCAGTTAGGTTAGAAATCTAGCATACTGTAAGGAAACACCCGATTTGCCACTTGTCTGTGGATATTACGTATTGCTTTTCTCCATTTCCACATGCTGAAATTGTGTTTCTTCATCTGTTTGATATACTGGGTGAAAGCAGGTAAGAACTATTAGCTTATTCTTTGCGATATAGTCTCTTGGCTTTTATTCAAGCATTAAAAAATGAATATTCCTTTATTTAAAATGGCCAAAAGATTAAATCTTGTGAATTATGCCTAATGGAGCAGATGATTAGTAAAGAGAATTCGATCACTTTGAAACTGAGACGTAGGTTTTCATTTTAAAGTAAATAGAACAAAGCCTGCTACTTTATCTCTGGCTGTACTTTGCACAGAGACGCACTCAGGTATGTGCGTACTTTGTACGAAGTAAAGAGGTAACTCTGAAGTAGTTTTAACATATTATCATAAATTTATTGTTTATTGCTGATTTGGTAGGTTGACAGGTTTTTCAAGTTACATGTTATGCTTTAAATAGTAAAATTTAGTTACAAAAAAGTCAGTGTGCACTTAGGATTTTCCCCTTTTCAACCACAGAAGATACTTACAATGCTTACAAATATACACAGAAAAGTTAAAGTTGTATATTAACTGAGTTAAACTGCATATGTAACAGCCCAATGCCTATCTGTATGTTCTGATTGTACGGAAAAGTGTATGTGAGCACTCCCACAAGTGTGCACAAAGGGCAGCTGGGTATTCCTTCCAGTAATCAGTCAGAAATGAGAGTTTGAAAAACCTTCCCTTAATGACTCCTCGCTAAACAATTCAAAGTATTACCTCTATAAATCTTTTTATAGTACTTATCTAATTCCACAGTAAAGACATACTCTTTTCTTTTTTTGTCTATTTACTTTTCAAAGAATAACTGCTGTCATTTCACAGCCTTAAGTAAACGAGTTGTTTCCCTTTGACGTTTGCCAGCTAGTAAATAGGTTTCGTCAGTTAAAATAATTTCCTTGTGATAGATTCTCATTCCATCGACCAAACTGTGTCACTGTTTTATGTCACTGTCATTCTACTGGCTTTAGAAGAATTAATTCTTATTTCTACCAATCAAATTATAAGAAATCAAAACATTTAAATGGATATGGAGGAACACTTCAACAATATCATAGCATGAATCTTTTATATGTTAGATATATAGGAGTGAATTATAAGGATCAGTGATTAAACTTCTTGGATTTAAGAACAATAGTAGGCAAAAATGAAAGAGTTTCATTTTATAGCTTTGAATCTGAATAGCTGTAGTAATCAAGTGGCTGCTTTTTATTTTAGCTTTGTATATGACATTTGTGTAATATAATTTGTATTCTAGTTTTACCATCGTAGATCATTATATGAAAAGTAGAGATTAAATGTGACACATTCTATTAACATCTCAGTATCATGACACATGTATGACCTTCTACCAGGTTCTTGAATATTCTTTTCATTGAATTCAAAGCAAGTGCAGCTGAATAGCTCTCAGAACTTCTTGGATAGGTCTGAGCAATGAAATGAGGTGTCTTCCTGTATCACTAGTTAGTTGGTAACCTGTCCAGTAATCTCAGTAAAAGTTATGTAAGTCATTCAGTGTCTAAATGAGAATGGTGATATTTATTTTGAAATACAAGTAATTCTAACTTTTCCCACATGTAATAATTGTAATATTGTCATAAGGTGATGACAGGCATGAAACTTTTGTCTGGTTGATTTGAGACAGGAAGTTTCAGGCCATTTCTAACACTCTGTAACTTCAACCCTGCTCCAGTTTACAAATATCCATTATTTTTTGTGATGTCCAATGCAAAGGTGACCAGTCTAGTCACTGTAGATACATGGTTTGGCCTAGAGGTGATTGGTCTAGTTTCCTACGTGAATTAGTGTCTTTAGTGTCTTTACTGCATCTTTACTGCACCTTAAGTGCTGTAATTCACACTGTTTAGCTTTGTTTAGATCTGAACTATAGTATCAAATACATTTTTCAGATACCTCGTAACTCCTTGCCCCTCGCAGCTTTATAAACTGGAAAGGGCTCACTGTCCATTTCAGATGTTCCAATATGGTGGATTTAGTTCCACCTGCTAGCTCCTTGCTGGGAAAAGGAGAAGAGCTAGAACTGCCTCACCTATAACTCAAAAATTCTGAGAAATTCAGATTACTTTTTTTATTATTTTTTAAGGAACTGAGTAGGCACTATTTCTCTTCCTACTTTTGCTATCTGGAAGTTGGCTTGTTTTGCAAAGTTGTTAATGACAGAAAAATTGAGAAAGGTGCCCTCAAATATCAGACAACAGCCTTGTGTAAAGTAGCATAGCCCACTAGAACCATGACAGGCATCAGCATTGTGCCCAGTATCTTGAAGTGGCTTATCCACACAATGTGACCTCAGCAGCCAAAGGATACTTCTTAAAGCATTAACTTTGGATGTTGATAAGCACCCAGGGAAAAAATGCAGTCTTTCTAGACTCTTTTGAAAATGTCCATTCTCTTGTTGATCCTGACTGATCTACAGCTTAACCTTGTATAGCATAACTATCCGAGTACAGAAATGCTAAATACTACAGTTTTTCTTGTTGCCACTGTGTACATTGACCTTACAGATTCTTATTTTTTCAAACTCAGAACAGAATCCTTTGTTTCTTCTTTCTTTGCTTCTTGGTAATGGCATCCTTATGGTGATCCAAAACTAGGGAAGGGTTCTGGGTCACGCCGTACTGTCAGGAAACTGTTTCTTATCGCTAGAGCAAACAATAAGGCCTAAGGATTGGCAACTTTGACACCCTGGCCAAAAGAGGAAGAAACAACTGCAGTGGTCTTCCTGTTTATACAATGCACACTAGTTGTGGAAAAAATTCTGAGAACCTAAGTTTGATGGTTAGGCAAAGGATCTTATCAACACTAACTGATCATTTGTAGTGGTTATGGAGAAAATATATTGTTCAGGAACAGTTAGAAAGGTTAATTTTGTATTTGAAGGGTTCAGAGGAGCATAGTGATATCTGCAGAGTCATTAGTTAAACTGTGGTTCCTTGTTGTTCAGTGCACATTCGGGCACCTCATTCCAAAGGTCTGGAGTGAAGAAAATGGAAGTTTTTCACTTTTAGTGGAAAAATGTGGAAAGAAAAATGAAGAGGTGGTATTTCAGGTGGACTAACTCATCAAATGACTGTCTAACATTTTCATCTTTTTCAGACGAGGAGGAAAAATGTCCAGAATTTACAGATCTTAATATAGGCAATGCTTTGTCTGGAACAGAGCTCCAAGTCCAGCTACTGCTATACACAAAGGAAAATCCAAACTGTTCTGAGAGACTCATTGAACACAATGTTACTGCATCTGCGTACCTTAATACCTCCAAGAAAATTGTCTTTGTTATTCATGGCTTCAGACCAACAGGATCTCCACCGGCATGGCTAGGTGACATAAAAGAGCTTTTACTGTCTTCAGAGGATATTAATCTCATTATAGTTGATTGGAATCGTGGTGCTACAACTGTGAATTACATAACTGCTGTTGAAAATTGCAGAAAAGTTGCAGAAATACTGAAGAACTATGTTGACCAGATGCTGGTAAGGCAGAGAGTTGCATCTGTTCTGAATAAGTTTAAATATCATAGTTTGAGTGGGAATGGATATTTAAAATATGTCTAAAGAGAAGCCCAGTGAACAATATCAAATGACATTTCTTTGCCAAAGTATTTACTAACTTTGCATGCAGTTATTACTGCATATCTTTAACTTCACCTGAGTTCTTATTTCCCTTTCACTGAAGAATACCTGAAAGTGCATCTGATTTCTTTAGCCAGCTGGAAGTTTTAGGTCTTCTGGAAAGACTGAGTGCACCAGTGGGGAGGTGAAGTAAGAGGTATTCAAATAGTATGCAGCATAAAACTTTTGCAAAAGCATTGCACTACTCTTTTTACTATTAAACTACTATAATTAAAGATTTTAAATGAAAAAGACATCACTGACAGAGATATAAATATTTGTTCCAAAATGATACAAACTTCTTTATTCTAGAGGGAACAGCTGAAACAATTGTTGATGCTGGTGGTCTTAGCTGGACTTTAGATTATTGCTTAATCAAATGAACAAAACATGTTATCATCTCATTTATGCCATTGTTAGATTTATCACTTGATTTTTCTTCTATTCTCACCACTTCTTTTCCCAGCCATTCTCAGAAATTTTGAATGCTGTGCAGTAAGAAAATATTCATGTGGAATTGAGTTAAAAACCCAGCATTCTGATAAAGGTTGACGTGAAAGAAGAGAAAGCCTATCAGAATCTGTCCTCTGGGACTAGATACAGTAATAACAATTTGTAAATATGACAGTAAATTTATTATTATGGAATAGAAAAATAAAATAGGACTATACGAACAGTCTCCAATCCAAAGTGGGTTAAAAAAGCATATTTTGCAAACCTCTTGCTGCATGTTTTTGGTTAATTGCTGGTTACAGATCTGCCTGGCAAAGCAATGACAGCAGGGCATGCTTGGGCTGATCTTGTTGTGCGAGTCATCAAAGTGATGGTGGTGGGTTATGTTGTGTCCCTCAGCTATCAGTTTCATACTTGCAAGCTGTCATGAGGCCTTTATTAATTCATTCTGAGACACATTAATATGTTAGATCTCACATATCATCCCATCCTTTTGCAGAGATTCCAACAAGTCTGCTGATACTGTTTCAGAGCTCTTCAGTAGGGTTTTTTTTAAATACTGCCTGCTTTGTAGAATGGGCATCTGAAGGCTTTCCCGCAGGTGTGCATTTGGCACCATTATTCAGCAGTTCTGTGGCATAAGTCTTTGATAATGGTGTTATGTTTTTAATTTATTTTATTGGAAGGATAAGGCAGGGGGAGATTTTTTTTTTCCTAGTTCATAGTTTTGGTTCATCTTTCTTGTATCTGGTAAATATCTTCCTCTTCCCTCCCCTGCGTCCCTTCTAACTAGTGTGACATTTTAGAAGAAATGTGACTCAAGCTTCCTTTTTACATTTTTCTAGTCAAAAATTTCATAATTACTACACTGTTTAACTAGTACAGAATGGCAAACTGAAAATAACTTTGTAATTTCCATTTGTTTGTAAAGTTAGAGATATAACTTAGAGTACTGACAAAAAGTGAAACCTAAATCAGTCTACTGATGTCTGTTCAGTTAACTGTGTGTGTGGTTGTGACTTTGGGGTTTTTTTTCTGATAGGTGGATGGAGCTTCTCTTGACTCTATGTATATGATTGGAGTTAGTCTTGGGGCTCATATAGCTGGTTTTGTTGGCCAGAAGTATAAGGGCAAACTTGGCAGAATTACAGGTAAGGCTTTTAATCCCAATACACATATTCTAATGTACGTTGTATTGTCATAGCTGCGAATCACATAGATGCTAGCGCTGAAATATCGACAGATGAGAACTATTTACTAACATACACAAGGAAAAATGTATCCCTGATAGAAGTTCAGAAAATTGTGAAAGTCTGCCTTCAGGACATAAATTACAGCTGAAATTTTCCTACCTGTTTACCTCTAGTATCTTAAATGAAAATTGAGTACTACATCCAAATGCCACTTTAGTTAAATGATATGCTACCTCGGTTTCTGTCTAGTTGACAGCCCAAGTCAGATCCCTCTGAAGGGAAGTTCAAAAGCTCTTGGTCAGACCACAGGAATCAGACACAAGGATTTCAGTTTGAGGTATCTGAACATCGTGTAGGTTTTAGTACATTGAACTATCTCATCATACAGGGAGCTTAGATCAGGTGTGCAACCCGTGTATGGATACTGCAAATTTTACATCATACTTGTTGCATCATTAGCATTGCCATCTGTGGGAGTGGTGCCTACAGCGAACACCGGAGTATCTTCATGTGGATACATCTCTCAGGACCACACAAAGTTTAGGATTAACTTTTAGATGCTGGTTCGTAGGGCAGAATCCACAGTGCTGATTTGAGCGCACAGACTCCAGATACTTCTTGTGGTGAAAGAGCAAAACTCACTGCAGATAGCATGTTGAGAAGGAAGCTGACTAAGCTGACAATCAGAAAAGGTGCTAAGGGGAGAAGAGACTATTGGATCCTGATGGAGTTTAGGATTTAAGAGAGCAGCTGTTTGCAGGCTGAAAGGAGGCAGTTACCTCTCCTTGAGATTCATAGCTCCAAACCCTCTCTTCAGAGTATTAAGTAATTTTTTTCCCAAAATGTAAGAGGGGGCAGTAACCAGCCTTAAGAAAGGGAGTTAGAGACTTCTCCCCTTTTCCTACAGTAATCTAGAAGTCAGGGCATTTTCTAAGAGTGTGATAGGCTCCAGCTATATTCCTTTGGTTAAGAATACTCATTTCCACTTTACACAATTCCCTACAGTTTCTTGGCGTCACTGGTTGGGGACAGTCTTGATTACAATGGTAGGCTAGCAGGTCTGTGTCCTCTCTGTACAGTAACTGGGAGCTAGTAGATCCATGTAATTTCTGAACTCAGATGCTCACAGTTAAATGGAAGTATATGAAATGTTTCAGTCACCTTTTTATAATTACAAATACGGGTGAATAAAGGCAAAGACCGAGTAGTCCAAACATACAAGGCTCATGATCTCTTACGTAACTGTTCTGATACATTTTCTTTCAAACAAGTTGAGCCAGTGGCCCAAACTGATGTTGGCAAAATGAGATTTTTTTTTTAAAAGAAAAAGGTATTTTCTTCTTCACTGTATGGAGGTTTCAGAAATATAAAACTCATTAGTGGACTAAAACAATGACCTTTGTCATCTGGGATACTATGAATGTGAAGTCCTGGCATTCCATGATCCTCTGTGGTAGTTTGGGTCTTGGTTATCCTGATCTTGAGAGAGAACCTTCCTAGACTAGTTCTTAAAGCACATCTGCCAGTTAAATTGTAATACAAATTTGGATAATCTAAGGTCATACACTGTCCCTGTCTCTCAGTCAGTGAGAACGTAATTAGGAGTCATTTAAATATAGGAACATGTTTTGCCTTGACAGTTGTATCTTCTGTCTTTGCTGCTTTTTCTTTTCCCCTCTTTGTGCTTTTGTTGTCAAGAAAAGAGGAACAGAGAAAACCTCATCTAACAATTTCGCTTTCCTGGGAAGGACAGAAATTATCATCTTGAAAAATACCAAGCTTCAGGGCCGCACAATAATAATTCCCTATCTCTAAAATGAATGAGAATACACAGTGTTTATACTTCAAATACTTTGCCACCCAAATCCCTTCCTCCTTAATATAAAGTGCTTCCTGTGGATCTCAACTGGAATCTCTTTTGTCATAGCTGAGTTTTGATTTGAGTATAAGATTTGCAAACCTTCTTCAGGTGAAAATGTGGTTGAAAACTAGTATTTCACTTAGTTGTATATAACAGTTATTTTTCTACAAGTAATTTCAACACCAACTGATAAAATGATTGAGGCATGTTTGAAATTGTCTCCATCCAAGATGTCTTCATCTTGTGTTCTGGTGAAGAGAATAGTTATATTGTGCATTTCATTTTTATGAAGCACATAAAAAGTATGGTATTTTCTGGTGAAAAGGACAAAATTAATTCTCCTGATTTGATCCCTAATGCTGTTGGCTTATAATTCATCTGGAGAACTGGGAGATGAGCACAACTAATTAGGGAGGGAGAGAAATTCAAAGATATGGGTTCATCAGTGTGGTGGTAGGAACTCTTGCTTTGCTTAGCAAGCTGAAGAATGGAAACTTGAGAAGAATCATCCTGGGTTTTATTGTTATCCCAGGAAAATGAAGAGTCATTGATGAATAATGCTCAAATGTCGGTGTTGTATATATCTGTAGAAACAGACCCCAGGATTTGTAATGCTAGTATTATTTTCATTTAGGTCTTGATCCTGCGGGCCCTTCATTCACTGGAGAACCACCAGAGAGGAGACTGGATCGTACTGATGCACAATTTGTTGATGTAATCCATTCAGATACTGATGGTAATGACATAGCCTTAACTTTCCTATTTCAACCTGAGGAAAGGCGGGAAAGCAAAACAGAAGGGATAAGCTATTTCAGTAACATCCAAATAGTGCTGCAGAAGTATATTTTGTGTTATCAGGTGGATTCCTGTGCTGCTGCTTTCTAACAATGTCTATACTTTTGAAATCATAATCTATGTTATTATGCCTATTCATCAAGAAATGGAAACTCAACTTTACTAATGACTTAAGCAATGATGGGCTGTTTGGTTCAGTTCTGACATGAGTAGTCATGTTATTGAGTGAAGTTTCATGGCTGAGCCTGAAAATATTGAAATAACTTCTATGTTCAACAGCTAACTGAAGGCATATGTAGATAACCATATAGTCCTGAGTCCATTTAATGTCATGCAATGTCTTTTATGTCTTGCTTGTTATAGTGTATTCCTTCTGAATACAAAAAACCCCAAGTCTGCACATTGAATAAAGAGTTCCTATTGCATTAATTTACGATATTATTTCCAAAATAGTTTAGCATTAACTTTCTTTTGCTCTGCTAGTGTGTATGAACATAGAGGTTGTAAGCATGTGATTATCACTGAATTAGTCCCTTCTGAGACAGCCAGTCTCAGCTGTATCACATTAGTACACTACAGATCCACTGCTTAAAATTCTAAATCATGCTACTGTAAGGTTAAAATGAAGAACATTGTAAAATCTGCTTCATCCATGCTATAATCTGGTTTAATTTTTTTCTCAAAACCGTAAGTAAACCTTTCAAACCTACCACTTGTGTCCCATTATTTGTGTCATTTCCCATCAGTTTCTTTAATAATATTAAAAATTAAGCATTTTACTATACAAATTTATATGTGAAGCTGTAAAATACCAATTTTTGTAATGTTCCAGATATGTAAAGATAACGTGCAGTAAAAAGGAAGGTAGGTCAGATTGAGCTAAATCTTACTCATGGTCTTTTATAGGACAGATACAGATTTTTCTACCTTGATAGACTTCTTACATTAGTGTAGCTCAGAATCCAATGTCGTGCAAAAAATGGAAAATCTTACTCTAATGAAAATTACACTGGGAAAGAACTTTCATTGCTGGAGAGAACATGAATTTCGTAAACGTCTTTGTGCAAATAATGTCTCAGCTACAACATTGAATAGTTGCTTCTGTTCTCTCCTTTTTATTGTGTGGCAGTAGGAATCTTACACAAATTTGTATACATTTGTGTACAGCATTTTAGATGTGTATAATTTTCTTAAAAAGAAAAAGAACCATGGATTTTAACTCATAGAATGACTTCTATTTACAGAACAAACAAACAGTATAATTGCAAAAATTTTCTTTAAGACCATCATGTTATTTTGTAATGAATGTAATGATAAATAGTTGACTGCGTAATTCTGTTTTTGTTTTTTTGATTCGTGATGTTTTTACTTTAGCACTAGGTTTCAAGAAACCCTTAGGAACCATTGATTTCTATCCAAATGGAGGAATGGATCAGCCTGGTTGTCCACAAACAGTATTCAGTGGTAAGTAAAAATGTGTTCAATTAATGAGAAAAGAGTTTGAGATCAAATCAAAAAAGGTTAAACTGAATTCAATGGACACTGCACGTATTCGGTAATATGGGAGCTGAGGGCATTGTATTCTTTCTTGTCCATCCCCACTCAGCAAATGAGAAATAACAAAGACATTTGACATCTTTTTTAAAATAAAGGTCTTCCTATAAGCATACATATTCCACCATATCTTTATAATTGGTATGATGGAAATACATTATTATCTTACATATACAATCTGCATATAGCGATCATTATTTTTCTGTGTTTATATATGGCTAGGCATGGGGGAAGGTGTTTGTGTCCAAGTGGTTTGGACTTGCACATGACATGGAAGGCAAGGCTTTTGAGTCTTCACTGTGTCTTGCGTTCCTCCTGGTTGGCAATGATGAACTGGGTTTTGGACAGGTCTTTTAGGCTCTAGGATGAAAACAGTTTTACGACATGATCTTTTGCTGCAGAATTTTGCTTATTTCAGCCACCATAAATCTTAGGCAAGGTTGCTGCCCATTGTTTATGCTTACTCTTTTTGGATATCTTTGTGTCTGTGTTTCCATTACTATCTGCACAGTATTGCTACAAATCAGAGCTGCTGCAAAAGCATAGGGCTTCCACCTGTGTGTCCGTGAGTATGGGAGAATCTCTTAAGACTCAGGATCATCTTCGTCTGTACAATTCTCACAGTTTGTTTTGCTAGGAGAGGAAGGAATTTATTCCCCTCAAAAACTAGAGAAGAATCCTTGAAGTATTCCTCGCGGTAATTTTTCTGCCAAAACTTTCTGCACTGGATGTGACAAGGCAAATTTTTAACTCAGACTCATGCTTTATAACAAAAAATTCTGTAAATTTGATAGGACTTAGTAAACTATTTCTTACGTATAAAACCCTGTAGACCTTTCTCTGTAACTGTAATACTCAAAATAGTCTGCAATTGCTTCTTCTTGTGTGCGCATCCATTTTTTTCACTTGGCGGTCAACTAACCAGAGAATAAAAGCATGGCTAACTAAGAATGAAGTGGTTAAGTGGGTTTACGTTGATAACATCTTTTCTTTCATGAAGAAAAGTGATTACATATTCTTTGTATATTTTGTTTTTTTTCTTTCCTGAAGGACTTCAGTATTTTAAGTGTGACCATCAAAGATCTGTTTTCCTCTTCTTATCATCTCTGAAAAGAAGGTGCAACATACTAACATACCCTTGTGACTCTTACCTGGATTACAAGAGAGGAAAATGCGTTGATTGTGAAGCTTTTCAGCCAATGTCCTGTCCAGTACTGGGTAAGCGTTATGTTATCTGCTCTGGGCTGGGTGAGATTTTCTGGGAAATCCAGACTAGCTCTTTCTATGGCTACTCCAGAGATCTGTAGTATCGCATTAAGGGATCTGTAGAGATTGATCACGTGCAGAGCAGCATACTGTTTAAAGTAGTTTAAAGTTTATGGCTATGTCTGCTTTATAGTTATCTCTGTTAGATACAGGTGCTGAATGTTCCTAATCTTTGATCATTATGCTTTCCAGTCGGAAGCGGATTCTCAGTGTATTTCCTTTGTAGAAAGAAGTTGCTTCTACTTACTTCATCACTTCAGGCTTTCACAGTGTGTTATCATCCCTAGAGTACCCGTGGTATTTATTTAAGAGTAATAATGTTTATAGCAACTTCATGGTTTCTCTGGCTCTTCTTTTGGAATCAAGCTTTTATTTGAAGGGGGGTTTAGTTGTTTGGGGTTTTATTCCTTTTAGAGAGGATATGGGGACAGTTTGAAAAGAGCTGCAATAGTGTAAGCATTTCCTAGTTGGCAGAGTTTTCTTAAGAACGAAATTTCAAGAATATTTAATTAGAAGTTAACTTTCAATTTGTACCTTGTCTTCTTTACATCCTCATATTAGGATGTAGACCCTATATTAGTTAGATCGGGTTTGAAGAAAAAGCATAGATAGACAGATCTATATGCTGCTTTATAATAAAATGCAACAATAACGGGACCTTATAGTAGGGCAGAAAGACTCCAGGACTTCCCCAGCATGGTTATTAGCCATGCCTGATGCACTTACATAGAATGCCCGAGCTAGAGGTGGAGAAATATTTGGCCAGTCAGCTGCCACCCTTTTTTTTTAATAACCATAAAACCTATGAGGAAATGGCAGGCAACTGAATCTGGGAACTGAGAGGAGAAGCAGCACCCTTCTGCTGCAAGCTTCCCTGCTTGCTGCTTTGCAGTGGCAGCTCTGCAGCCTGGAACTAGCCCTCGTTGTTCAGTCTAGGTAATGAAATCAAGAGGGAGAGAATAGGATCAGCCGTTCTAGAAACAAAGACTGTTGTCAAGCCCCAAAGACTATAAGCAGAGAATTGTAAAAAAAAAAAGAGTTCTTTCTACATTACATCCATAAGCCTAGGAGGTTTACAGAGTATCTAACATGTTATTAAATAATGTCCACAGTTACAGACTAGAGTGCTTAAAAATATTTACTTTAATGATTCAAAAAAAAAAGGAAGAAATTTTACCTAATGTGAAGCTGTTCTGTAACTATTGTCTGCAATAGTTTTGGGGTTTGTTTTTATTACCTCTGCAGGAGTTTATAGGCACTATTATTTGGAGTCATTACTCTAGACTAAATAGATTTCAACTATTACATTATGACAGTTTTAGTGATACTAATATATTAGAAGAATGAAATACTTGCATACTGCCTTCTATTATACTCAGGGGATTCCTGCATTTTCCAAGTCAATTTACTTTCTCAGAGAATATTTAAGAAAATTAAAGCCAAATCTGTCACTTTGGGTGAGTTTCTTTTGTGTAATTGTATGTGTATCATGACTTTGCTAAATGTCTGAAACAAAATATTTAAACTTTGGATTTCAGGTTATTATGCTGATAGGTGGAAAACACTGTTAATCCCAAAGAGTTCACCAACGAAAGCTTATTTTGATACCTCAGACCAAGATCCATTCTGCAGTGAGTGACTGAATACATACATAACAAACCCTTTATGAAATGTTACGGCTGTTATTTGTTAGCTGATCTGGAATGAAAGCATGTTAAAAGTAGAAAGTTGTTGTTAGCTGCTGTGTAAAATGGTGTAATAAACCATCAGCTAAGTGTCAGTTCACAGACTGGAGGAAGAAGAATGATTGTGGCAGAAGAGTAAGCAATACGTGAACAGAGAAAGAAATGTGACTTTAAAAGTAATGGGATGGACTGCCAAGAGGAAGAAGGAAGCCAGAAAATGACAATCAAGTGACAGGGAAAAAGCTGGACTGGGAGAACCTGCTTAGATGGGATCACTGCTGCCATTTTCAGAGAGCAAAAATGGGAAGCGAGAATGCCCTGGGTGGGGGACAGAAAAGAGACACCTCTATGTTCCACCCAAGGAGGAGAGCACACCACAGTCAACTAAAGCTACTCCAGCTTTTAAAAGTCCATGTCTCCCTAGGAGTAAAACAGCAGAGGGAAAACTTAGCTGACTGTTTCAGGGTTATACTCTATGGGAATGAATTCTCATGGCATGGGCCGTGACCTGCACCAGTTTAGATATCTACCTATCCATGTAGAGGTCCAGTTTAGATTCTCACCCAATTTCTGTTTTTGTTAACAGACTTTGCCACCATAAGCAAATGTTAGCACACGCTTCTAATTGGTTATGTTTAAGGTTCTTTGATTTGGGGTATGGGGATAGGCTTACATGGAATTCAAGTGAAATCAAGCTTTCCTATTAGCTTTTTCCATCACCTTTGCAAGTTTTTTGACCAGGGACTGAATACCTCTTTTTATAGCTGTAATCATGCCTACATACATCACTGTTTCTTCCAAAGGGCCAAGGAGAGGTTAATGAAGATGTGACAGGTTTTACATAAAATAACTCCTATTCCCAGTGGTCTTTCAGCTCAACCCAAACCTGCTACCTCTGTTCTCCCCTGCTCCTGTCTGCCTGGGCTTTGCTGTTCCATGGTCTCAAGGCTGCACAGGCTGCTGAGTCTGTCTCCTGATTCATTCTTCTGGCAGAAAAATACAGCTTTGCTTTCACTCTCACACACATTAAAATCTGGGCATTCATCAAAAATCCAGCCAGGCAGAATCCTGGTGATGGAAAGAGTACATTGCAGAAGAAAAAGATGATGTATAGTATTCTGAGACAGGGCTGGTAGAAGAGAGAAAAGAGAGGGAGAAATATTACCAAACGTAGGAGAAGGCACATGGAAAAGAGTAAGAAACATTGTAATGACAGCATAAATTTAAGGGAAAATACACAAAGTCAAGAAGAAAAATGATACTAAACCAGTCTGAAAAAGATGGTATTTATTAACTAAAGCCTTATTTTAATTCTTAGATATTTGAAAACAAGAGGAAATAGAGATAAAACTCTTTTCAGCTTTTACCACCTGATTAATCTGGTCACCGAGCTAAGTGCCCTCTTTGCTTATACATAAAGCTCGTGCCAATGTTGTTCCTCCTCTCTCCCTGCCAATGTACCTCAGCTGTTTTCTGGACATGTCACTTTTGTGGGTAACGTGATAGCATTGCTACACTAATAGCTCAAATATCCCCTCTTTGCAGAGCTTGCCAAAACCTGAGGGTGCTAGTTAGGGCTTGATTTTGCATTTGTTCCTTAGGCAGGTCAAACTCTTCTTGCTAATTCTGATGGCAGCTTTCTGATGCAAATCCTTTCCATGTAAGAACTGGAGGAAATGATACACTAATTACACAGAACTCCAAGTAACCATTTGGTAGAATCTAATTTTTGTCAACAGCCTTGTTATTCTGCTTTGAGCGGGTAACTTAGAAGTAAAGAGTCACTACTCCTGTCATCAACCAGTGAAAACTTTTAACAGAGTCATAATAACAACTGTATCCTGTTGAGGTTGTTCTTTGAATCGTTCTATTTCCTATTTCTTTTTGCAGTGTATAACTACTTACTGGATATTATTACCTGGAATAAAAGCATTAGGAGAGGTTTCATTAAAGTTAAAATAACAGACTATGCTGGAAACACAGTAGAATCAGAGATGAATAGGTATGTTGTGCTTTGTCTCTAAATCTTTTTTATCACTTTATAGGACTAATTTGCTGTGTTTCCTAAATCTTTTAACTTGTTAACTTGTAAGTCAAAAAAGTATCATGAGGTTGTTAAGACTTGGCCAAGGCTCCTTTTCCTGGATATGGCTCGCTGTCAGAGTCAACGCTTCTCACACTGAAACTATCTTCTCTCCATTTATGGACTAGCCCAGGTCCCTGCATGGTACTGGTTTGAATCCAGTTCTAGGTGTCCTTGTTCTGAGCATTCAAAGTCAATACATCTTACAAGATTTCTGATCTTAATGATAATGCTTAGGAATAATGTATATTACTCGGCTAACAAAACCTTGACTAGAAATAATATTTTTCTTTAGTGAAGCTTCAACATTTCAGCAATATAAAAGAGTCAAAATACTGACTGGATTTTACCGAGACCTTGACAAAATATCAAAAATTTCCTTGACGTTTTCTACGAAGACTTTAATAGGCCCAAAACACAAGCTTAGGATTCTCCAGATGAGGCTGAAATCTCTTAATAATCCAGAAAGGTAAGTGTTTGTCACGTATCAAAGTTGTGTATCAACTAAACTGCTCAGGACATTTCCTCAGAACTGTGTATTTCCCTCTATTGGTTTTTTTAATCGCATATTCCTAAATGCATGAATAACCTTCTCATCCTACCTAGGTTCACGTGGAAGAGCTGCTCTGTACATTAACATTTAGTGCACGGCACCCTTGTACATGCAAATGTCACGCATGCTGCTTGTTACAGCAGGCTGCTGCTGCTGCTCTCTGCTCACAGTGGGTGTTCAGGGACCACTTACGTACACCAGCTTGACTTACTTACACCTGCATGGTTAAGTTCCCTTCCAGAAGATAAATTTTATTAAGCACTTTTCTGATTTTAATCATGTGCCCATACACAGCTTTTCGCACTCCAATATGAAATGGAGCGCTTCAGCTACTTGTGTGACTGGAATAGGTTTTTGGTCTTGTTGCTGAAGGTAAAGACCTTCCAAGACCAAAACACAATCTATGCTTGCCTACACTTACAATGAAAACATCTGCATTTTTTTTATAGCTAAGTGTCATTACTAAGCTTTTATTACTTACTTATTTCTGATTTTAGTTACTTCAGCAATATTGCCATATGTTCATTTTTTTAGACCTCCAGAGTTACCTGTACAATAACACTAGCAATTAAATTTTACATTTACATCTTCCGAAAATAACATATTATGTGGAATAGGTAAGAAATATCCAGGAGTAACAGGAGTACTTTGTTTTAGAGTTGTTACATTTATTTGCTTCACATGAATGGCAGATTCAACAAAGTCAGAATTTAAAATGAAACCTAATAATTGTTATCAAATAAGTAGTGAGTGGGAATAATATTACAATATGAGTAAGTTTTATGTCAGTGTATTTTCTTAACTTAAGAAATAACATTTAAGTCTTTCTGATTTGGTATATGATAATAGTCTAGTAGGAACTGGGTATGATACTTTGTAAAAATGTTGAAACCTTGTTAAATTAATCTACTATTTCATATTTACTGGAAAAGAGGAGGAGATGGGTGGGAGAGACTTAGGAAGAAACAGAACACTCACTAATCAAAATAGTACCTCAGAATGTATATACATTAGACTTTATTAACTTGTTGAAGGCGGTAAGTCTCAAGCTCTCAGGTGAACTGGCATGATTTTATTTAAAAGCATTTGGTGCTGAGAGTTAGTCAAAGCTCTAAATCATATTGCAGTTTTTTTTTTCTCAACCCAATGGTGATAAATCAGAAGATACATTTCATGCAAGACTACCAGCATTCAGGACTTTTTCAGATAATGATCTAGCAAATAAGGAAGATTTTCAGTGAACAGCCCTTACTAGTTTTGAGTTTTCATTCCTGTTACTCTGACTCTTGTTAGTTTTAAAGTAAGATGCACTTGATTTGCTTTAATATAGGATCCACTAAACTCCTTCATACGGAGCCTGTTCAGAAGCCAGTCATATAGGCACACTAGATACTTTTAGATAGCAATGGAAAATAGTGTATCAAATCAGCATGTGAAGGTAATTTAAATGCAGATGTTACAAAGCTATTGGTTGGTATAATTACATAATTGCTCATTGTAATTCTATGTACCTATATTTACCTTATTTAGTTACATATAATTACAACAATTACTTGAATACAGGATAATCAAATAGAAACTACATTAAAAATATTTAAATTATTCATATAACAAAGTAGTAGGTAAAAAACAGGGGACAGGTGCAGAGATAAAAGACAATAGGATTCTCAGCCTCCCCAGATCTGGGTTAATAGCAGACACTGGGAGTTTGGGGAATATCACTGACAATTGTCTACTGGGCTGGTCCATTATTCACACAGATGGTGTGTGAATGTGGGAGTGCTAAAAGGTACATATAATTTTAGACTCTTCTTCTGGTCTCTGAGATAAATCATTTCTGCTCACCCGTAAAACGAGAAAGCTTTCCTAGCTCGTGCGTGTCCAGGTGTCAGTTCTCCCAAAAAGCTTTTGAACCTGTCAATCAATTCAAACTCAATTGCTGGGGAAGGTGAATGTCTCAAAGATACTTAGCCCAGCCACCTTTGTTATTTTAACCAAAACAAGAACAGGAGTAATAAAAAAACCCGACCTTATTAATACTTTTACTGAACAAGAGAGTGTGGCATGCCCTTGCTTTTTAGTAGACAGCAGAGAAGCCACACAGGGTGAGGGATTATGAAAGCCTCACCTAACAAAAAAAAATGTGTTTTGCTTCTTGTCAGTGAACTGGAGAACCTGCTCCTCACTCAGAGCTACTCTCCCATAAGGCATTCCTGGTACTCAGTAATCACAAGATTAGATGGATTGCGCTTCAAATGAGATACAATATGCTGGAAACCATATATTTTTATTTCTAGTACTCATCATTATGGTTTGTCTAAGTATTTTGTCCCCCGTGGTTAGACAGAGCCCTTGCCGGGTGACAACTGCTTTTGGAGAGCTGGCTATGCTAACACATTGTACTGCTGTGTGGCAAATGCTGTTGCAAATGTGCTAAAATACAGCATCCCATTGTTACGTGACATATCGAAAGTCAACTCAGGAAATGGATGCATATAATAATCTTACATTTTTCTGGTTGGAAATTTGTCCTGTCAATTCTTTCACAGTCTTTTATAAGGACTTTTAAGTCTTTTAAGCTGGCAATTTCTGTGCTTTTTTGTCTTTTTTTTCTCCCACTTCAAAAATAATACGATGGTAAACCATTAGATTCAAATCAAAACAAATTGTGGATGAAGGACTGGATGAAATTCTATGCTTTGCATTATGCAGAATACCAGAATTTGTGTTGATTATCTTGGTGGTAAAATCTACTGTCTTAGCTTTGTGGGGACTTTAAAAGGCCTTAGATTCTTATACAGAAATCTGACAGTCCTCTCGCATACAGACAGGTGGAGCCTTGACTGGTTGGAAATCTCACACTAATGGGCAACAACAGAAGTACCTGCTGGGATGTTCTTTCTCATGCTTTGTCCTTTAGCTGTTTCACTGTACGCTACATGCCAGTCCAAGGTGGATTGTTTTGTATAGCCACATCTGTGAGTTCACAGCAATATAGAAGATAATTTTAAATTAAATAAGCATGATAGCTTGTATGCCTTTAGAGGTGCCATCAGAGGATATGCTAGTCATTTGCCTGTTCAAACTAGCTCTCACCATCTATCTATAGTAGCGCATGAAGGGCAAAGCTATGACCTGCCTCAGCCCTAAAAGGCAGAGCATCTATGCTGACCTCAAAAAGTAAGATTTTGTGTGTGTGACTCAGTTTGTGACCTCTGTATGTGTTCATGTAGTATTATGCAGTTCTGAGTTTTCTAGGTGTTTAGATGACAAATTACTTTCTTGCATGAAACTTTCTTATACATGCTGTCATTGCAACTGAAAGAGTTAGAAGATATTATGATGTGGTTTTCTGCTTTCCTCTGTGGAATGAAATCAGAGAAACTTTCATACCTAGGGAACTCAAAATAAGTTATCCAGGCCCAGCATTAACAGGAATTGGGTTGTTCTTGGACCATTTTTCTAAAGAATTAATTTAAATGCAGATTAACATGATACACTTCGTACTCATGCCGCTTTGCACCATCCAGCTGAAGTCCTGGTTGTTGCTCACAGTCTGGCAAAACTATTCTAGTGACGCGTAAAATAGGGTGTAAACTTAGACAAGAAGACATTTCTTCTTGTCCTGAGTATTGTCTCTGAGAGGTGGTAAATACTGGAGGGTTAATAATTCCAGTGCTGAAATATTCTTCTATAAATGTTAACTTTTTCTGTTGTGCACATTTTTTTCTTTTTCTGCTTTTGTAGGCTGCAGCTGTGCAGATACGATTTTGTACTGATGGAGAACGCTGAACTGACCTTCAAACCTATCCCTTGCCCATAGAGGGGTACACAAAGAGAGAGCTTCTACTACCTTAATTTCTCTTACAGCAGTGACATTTTGATTCTTCCTCAGGATAAAGACTGCAGTGAGAAAGGAAATGAGATAAGCTAGATCTATTTTCAAGAGTCTACCTGGTAATATGCGTTACTTGCTTTGAGTGCCCTAGGGTGAAATTAATTGAAAAGTTCAGATATCTATGTATCTAGGAAATTTGAATAAAGTAAATGTGTCATGGTGGAGAACATGCAATGGTCTATTCATGATTATTTGTTAGCAGTGAAGCAACTACTGAATTAAATACGAATTATCTCCATAATCCTGGAACATTATTTGTCAAGTCACACATATATTTAATTATTTATTATTTGTAATGGCTTTTACATGGAAACATAATTATCTGTCTACTAAGTGAATTTAATGTACTGTACATATGATCTACAGATCTAATACACAACAGTTGCTATGCTGTGTTCATTGGATAAATGAATTCACATTTTCTCATTATATAATGCCTCAGTCTGAGAACTGGAACCACAGGATTTGTGAGCACATGTGTAGATTTGCTATTTAAATCAATTATCTTTATGCTCATCGTAGAGGAATATTATTGCAACCATTCAGATTTTTTGTATTAAAGCTATGGACAGGGCAGCAGTGTTTCAGATATGAAGTAATTCTAAAGTCTGTTTTGAAGAGAATAACTTAAAGATGAAATAAATGCATTTTCATACTGTTTCTGTTTGGGCCTCTTGAAATTAGAGCTGCTGCTCAGGTTGAGATTGATGACAGCTTTTCACCTGTTGGAATGTGAGCAGGAATAAGCCCTACATAAAGATTTCCTCCTCCAGTTCAGAAAATGGTTTTCCAATGCTAGATTGCCTTTCCTGATGGTACTGACTGAAGAACAGATATGTGCATTTTTCTTCTTTAAGGTTGTTTTATGTATTTAACCCTGGTTTCTTGTGTAAACATGTCCTGTGCATGTTATCCTTTTCCTTTCTTTCCTATGCCTCTGCTGTCCCTGCTCTTGACAGCAATAGTTGGTTGAACCTATTAACCAGTTTCATCTGAATGTCAGTGGAGTGGGATATCCAAAACCTATGAATTGTAAACTTTATTGAAAGTCAACAGCTGGGTTAGAAGGAAGATGGAAGACAGTGTCCTAAGGAAGGGAAAGCAAGTTATAACTTCGCCCTTTGCAAGAGGCAGCTCCAGCATGCTGGTCGGTATGTGCAAAGCTCTGAACCAGCCATTGCACATGCTTTTACTTGTCTAGACACACCAAAAAAATACAGAACTGTGGACAGACTTGCTCATGGACTGACTTTTTAAAAAAATTATTTATTTTATAGAAATGGTAATTACATTACCATATGTTTTCTCAGGTGGTGTCTTACTCAGCCTTATCATTTTATTGTATCCTTCTTTGTTCCTTTCCTCTGAGGGAGTCATTAGGAGATATACAGAAAAAGACATTTTTGTCTGCTTATATGCATGTGTATGGAGGGGTGGGGGTTTTGTATTTCTCCTCCCCCTTTTTTTTTAAACTGTTGTTATTCTGCTTGTTTTCATTCTGCAGGTTTTTGTCCAGCCTTGCTATCATCCACCCTAGTTTTCCCTTTACAAGTCTCTGAGCCTCCTTTCTTTCATCACCTTGCCTCCAAATACCTGTTTCTTATATCACTTTAAAAAAGCATAAAGACCTGAGAGTAAATTTCAAATGTCTTGAACTAGGACCGTTCAGTGGGTGACATAGATGTTCAGGCATGGAAATGTATCAGATGGCCTCTTAAGCTTCCTTTTAATGTGGCTTTCTACAGCTTCTCTGAAGTGTTATATTTTTATATGTTTTTTAAAATTTGTTATATTTTTTTAGTGTTTTATATTCTTCCCCCTTTTTTTTCATTGATTTTATGTCCTGCTGAGAAGAACTGAAGTACAGAGGTATGAATATGATTTTTGACTATAAACTTCTGTTTTACTTGAGGTAGTCAGTTGCAAGTTAATATTTGGAAAAAGTAATGAAATTGTATTAGCACTAAATTGGCAGCATAAAGGGTAGATATACTTCTCATTCCAGTAATGGAACTGAGTGCTTGTTTATTACCACAGCTATTATTGATGTAGTTGTCAAATGAGTAGTTTTTTCATCTATTTTGTGGATTGTTTACCCGTGCAGGCTTGATTTTCAACAGCTTACTCTATTTAAAGACAGAGACACGTAAAAGTCTACCTTTTCAGCATTTGCTGGGGTTGGCATTTTCACTATGAACTATATCCTTTGACATTTACTTGTTCCCCAAATTAGGATAGAACTCTGGTAATGCAGCCCTTGGAATAGAGAACTTGCACTAATACATGCTTTTAAGCAGTAGTCGTAACTCATATACGACGGACTACTAGCCTCCTGCGTCCTTTATCTATTGTGTAAACATACTGGCAAAATAGTGGCTGCACAAGCAGTCGTGATATATTGAGTTGTGGGGCAGAGCATAAGACAGGAGCAAGAAAACGTGCAGAATTAGGACTGAGATACCTTCCTAGAATTTTTCTGGTACAAAAGTATGGAACAAATGTGAGGTAAGGTGCTGTTGAAAAGATACAAGGAGGCATACCGGCATGAGTAACAGCATTGCACTGTGGTGTCGCAAAGGTAGTGATAATATTTTCATACATTTTAAGCACACCTACAAAAAGTGTAGGACAGGAATAGTGATTTGTTGCCTTGATTTAGGTAAACTTTGGGCAAAAAGGAAAGAAGCAGTGGGGTTGATAAGGAGATTCCAATAAACATGAGACAGAAAGAAACTTTTTTTTCTAATTTCCCATTTTAGCTGGTGATTTCCATTTTGTAAGAAGGACTGTTCCAGTCAGTGTATTTCCAGTGCACAATTGCATTTCTCAAGTGGCTAAGCACTTGGACTGTAGCCTTGTGTCTTCCAGCACCAACGAAAATGTGCTGTAATTGTTTGGAAACGCAGTGCTTTTTATGGCTCACTGCCACATGCTACTTTGTACTAATTCTGTCAGCTCCCTCAAGCTCAGCAGAGGATGCCACAGGCAGGCAGAAAACGAAAATCTTCCAGGGAGTTCCCTGTTCTGAAGCAAGGGGTGATGGTAGTTCAGTGGAGCACACTTCTGCATCAGAGCTAAAGAGAGGTTGGACTCCTTGCAGTACAATTTTGCATTCTCTGTCAGAGTACAAAACACCCACTAACATTTTTCATTTTACTACAAAAAGGTGTACATATGTTTTCATTGGGAAAATTCAGAATGAGCTGAGAACTCCAAGCCAATTTCCATTAAGAAAATCTAAAATGGAGAAACAGGTCATTTCAGACTACTTTGAATTGGAATGAAATATTTGCTTTATATAACTGCCCTAAGTGCTCCAATTTTCTCCTGGTTCAGTATTTGGCAATAAGCACTGGCCTGCTGGGTGGCCTGGTGATACTGTTGTGCTTTGGTTTTCTCACCTGTAAAATAGAAAACTGTCCAGTCAAGAAACACTTCCCAATTTGTAATGATAGAATTTGTTAACTTTATTTTAGAAGTTTGCTTGTATCTATACATATGAAGAAAGATATATATCATGAGTAAATATCGACTCCATAATTAACTAGTATATTGTAGTAACACCAAAGGGATCTTGTTAGTATATAAATGTAGTAATGAACTCAAGTTATTTCTATTAAATGCAACAAGTTTGAGAGATTTAATGCAGTATTTATATTTAGTGTTTAGTCACAGGGTGATGAAATTGTTAACTGACAGGTTTATAAAACTAATATAAGCTTGGTTTTCCTGTGTTTGTGTTAGACCTGATTAGTATTTAGTAAGTTCATCTTTTCCTTTAACTATACTGTTTCAAATGATATGACAGTGAGGATATGTCAAGAAACCTATTAAGCAGTATTAGTCAGTGGAGTAAGGAGTAGCTTGCTTAAATGAAAGAATGTCTAATACAGGAGATGTTCACTACATCACCTTCTTAATTCAGAATAGGTCGAAATGATCTAGATTAAAGATATGTAGACCATTTGCTAGTTTAATTTGGGATGGCTTTATTGATTTCAGTGATGCTATATACAGTTAAGGCTGTGGTTTATGATCTCTGCCTTAGATAAGGATTGATTTCTCATTGAGATTACTTATTTGTATAAGGTAAAGTGCAGATGTATGTTGGTGGAATTAATGGCTAAGTTTATATGCAGCTAAGTGGAAAGCAATTTAGTAAGGAGATTCTGAAAGGAGGTCAGGTATCTTTTTAGGAAGAAGAAAGCCCTGTGAAAACATCTGCTTTGTTTTTGCAAATTTTGTAAATAGAGTTATAGGTTACTTCTAAAGGAGCATTTCAGTGTAATTAATAATCACATGAGACATTAATGGCTGAATGGCAGGTGATGGACCAATACAGAGCAGCTGATGTGAGCGAGGAAGGAAGGATTCAGACATGGGGACCTAAAGAGGTACTAAATCAGGATTTAGGCTAAGTCCAGAGTGATCTTCTGCATTTGACAGCTGCCACTGACAGCACTCAGTGGGTACCTCAACTTATTTTTTCACTTTGAAGTTTCCATGATTTCTTCTGAGCATATCCAGATGTGTGCATCAGTCAGCACTGAACAGCGTGTCACTGCCTCCTAGCTCACCCGTACCCCAAGTCTAAGCATGATGGGTGTGCCTGGTGCGCGTCTAGTGCTTTGAACTGAACTCCACGCAAAAAGTTGAGACAGAATCTGCCTTTTGTTAAAAAAGCATAAGGAAAATGTTATGCTACTACTCCCTAGCAGACACCGTTTATGGATAAGAGACCCTGTTTGGAGTACAAGATAGTCGTCCATGGCATAAGGGAGATTTCAGTCTTCATCTATGGATTCCCAAGGGAGGGCTGGTGCCCTCACGGTCTAAGCCATCCGGGGCTGGGCCACTTCCCCCCCGCTCTTGAAGGTGAGCCGGTGTGCAGAATGGGACCAAGATTGGGATAGAGAAAGCACAGGTGAGCCCAGCAAGGGGAGTACTCAGTGGGAGAGGGACTCCTGGGTGACGGGCCTCACTTTAGGGGCCGTTAATACATTTTTTACATTAAATAGTCAATGTGTAAAATGGACTAACTCTTAAAAGTTTGTGTTCAGTTGTTCTCAATTGCAACGGAACTGTCTGTCCTTTCTCACAAGGCGAAGAAGCAGCCTGTACGACTACTGCCACAGAGGTCTGGATTTCCTGCAGCTGCCAAAGAGGCTCTGCACTGTGCCATCAAAATCCAGTTTTAGTTTCAGCCCTTGCATCCTTCTGTGTACTGTAGGAGTGTAGGAGAGAAACACCGATTAAGAGCTTTATGACCTAAAAAAGTGATGTGGTAGCTTTGAGATAAGCTCAGCAATTAGGTTCCTGACCTGCTGTGACTTCAGTGCAGCTGGAGACAGTGGCTGTGGCCATCAGGTAGCATGACCCAGGAGGAGAAGATCGGTAGCCTTAACCATTGATGTGAGACTTCATCACTCACCATATGCTCTAGCTCTAGCAAGTCCTCAGACAAGTGCTGTTCTGGTCCCCCTGACTGACCCTCCAGTACTGACCAGAGTTCATTAGGTGTGCTCCTGGAAAGCATCTTTCAATTTAATTTCATTTCATTTGAAAGCAACCCACTCTGCATGCTCTGAGACCGCTCTACAAGGTGAGTTAGGATGTGGCAAGTCAGGATGGTCCTGATTCAAACTAAAAGGCTTGTGCAGATACTGCCAAACTGCTGTGGAAAAAGGTCTCCATACAATGGGTGTATCCGAAAAATGGGAAGATGACACCTCTTTAAGAAGTGGAAGTGTGACAGCTGTGGCAGTTAATATTTCTACCATACCTCAGAATACCAGACATCCACTTGCTTCTTGCTTGACTGTTTGAGTAATGGAGAGGTGGTGAATTTATCATGTTTATCAACTGCATGCAGTTTACACAATTAATTGCACAGTGTATTTAACCTTCTCATATCTATGTTTCTTATATTGTTCCGAATATTAACATAAGGAAAAGGGATAATGGTCCTACCAATACAATGTACAGAGAAACAAAGGATAAGATATAAATGGAGATGAGAAAAATGTGTTAAGGTTTTAGAAGAAATGAAGAAGTTGTCAGAAGAGGGCAGCCTTTTCTCATAAACTGTAAACCAACAACAATACAGAAAACAAATTATTCCTTTCACTATAGTTGAGCATGCCAGTGTGGGGTTAACCTTGTTAAGGAAACTGCAACATGCACAAAACTTGATCACAAGAAGAATGCTTCTCTTTTGTGCTACCGTCAAAGGATAGAGGTCTGCCTTTGCAGTAGTAGTATTTTCCTATGTTCAGACAATAGAGTTAGAAATGATTTTAATATGAGTCAACAAAGGGAAATGCTATCATCTTTTTTTTTTTTTGTAGTTAAAGGCAAATGAACTTTCAATACTTTGGGTATTAAAGGCAATATCCATTTGCTTAAATATTATTGCAGAGAGGTAAGCCAATATTTAGATTAAGAACTAACAGTGCACTAGTAAATTAAATGAATGATGCTTTATTAATGTATTCTTAATCATATCAATCTGTCTCAGTATTTATTCAAATACAATATGTAGTCATGAAGACTGTTTCAAATAGTGAAATGTACATCATAAGCAGTTGGCAGACAGCACTGGTTTTATGTAGAACTTGTTGCAGTCAGTAGACTCCAGCTACAACTAGTCTGTAACTATCCCAGTGAATATATCACTGCAGTGGAAAAAGAGAGACCCTAAAATTTGAATGAACATCATTTGTGAACTGATACAAGAGATTATGAAGATGAGTTTGTTTTAATTTCTGATTCCTGAGTGGAAGGAGTAGCCTTGTGGCTGTGTTTCTTTGCAAGTAATTTAGCCCGGTGTAGGTCAGGGCAATGGAGCAGGAACTCCCAAACTGTCTAGGTAAGTTTTTATGAAGATGACATCAGTGTGACTAGGCATACTTCATAAAAATTTAAAACAAACATGACAGTTACATGCATTGTGTAGCAGTATCTATTGGAACTTGTCCATATTAAGAGCTTTCCTCAAATCTCAAATTAAAATGTCCAGCATCTCAGCAAAGCTTATTAACTCAGCCATTGTTGCCAAGTGACTTCGAGACCAGAGGCATCTCACGGCCGGTAGCTCAGAGCAGGAGCAGAAGGAGCTCTTATCTCACCTGCCTGTAGGTACTCAATCTACTGTCTGTGGAAACGGCAAAATGTAAAAGATTCAAGCCGAACAGGAAGACCATAGTCAACTCTGTAGCTATACCTTAAATGCGCAGGGTTCCTTGAACATACAGGGTGTATACCAGTAAAAAGTAACCCAAGTGGTTTTGGACCCCCCGTTCCAAACAGTGTATGCAGAATGTGTATCTGTTGTCTTCTAAGAATGGGAACCCCACCTGCTAGCTATGCAAGACAATGCAATTTGAACACATTTTGTCTGTTCAAAATCAGAAAGGAAAGGAAAAGCAAGGCAACTGGAGGATTAGGACTCTTGACGTTGCAGAGACTTAATATGCTTATGTATATTTAGGATGGGAACTTTGCCCATTTTGAAGTGCTTCTAACTCAGGTTGTTATTTCCTTTTAGTTGATATGTCAGTGAGTCCCTGCAAGATATAAGATAACATAGCGACTTCTTTCAAAAATCTTTAGAGAATTAGATTCTGCAACATTTTAACAAAATGGTCTGAAATGAGGAGAATTAGGCTGCAGTGATTTTTTTGTTTGTTTGTTTGTTTGTTTTTTTAAGAGCTGACAAGCAATAGCTCCTGCACATAGTGGTATTAGGGTTTTCCTGTGTTCAAGAGGAATCTATTACACTTACCACAGAAATAATCTCTTAAAATATATTTTTAATTTGAACAAACTAGGAGTCTAACTGAACTGGCTTGATGTTAAAACTTTCTACCTCAGAATGCTTTCTTGGTCAATTAGGAGGAAAGTTTCATGAACAAAGTAGGTTTTTGTGGCCTTCTGATAGGCGAGAGGGAGAGGCAAGTGATTTCCAAGAAAGAATTAAAAAACAGTAGGTGGCTGAAATAAAGAAATGTATAATATCAAAGCAAGGCTAGTTTGGCTTTCTCAGCGTTTCAAAACAAAGTCAGATGTTGGCCAAGCCAATGCGAGGGACCCTAAACCTCTCACTTTTAAAAATATAAATCAGAAATATCTCCAGTGAAGGAAATTATAACCCTAGAATTATGTTACTGGAAAGGAAGGAGGTGAAATCACAAGAATTATCAACCTTATATCTGAATAGTTATTGATGTAATTCTGTAACTCTAAGTCTATTTTAATATGAGTCAAATGTCCAAAAAGTCCCCAGATTTCCTTAAGGGTCGGAGATCTGTCTTGAGTGGAAATTTTGCTCTAGGCACTTGGCTGAGTGAGGACTCAACTTCAGTTAATGAAGTTTTTAGACCTTGATTCAGTAAAGCACTTAAACTCCAGGTGATTTAAGTGATTGGTTAAGATGAGAATTATGTAAGCACTTAAACAGGAGCCTATATAATTGCAGTCTCAAGCAATTAAGTATTTTTTTGCTCAGAGATTTTCTTAGTGCTCAAAACTGTCATAACATATTTAGTTTGTGTATAGTATGCATATTGTGCCTTTGTTCCAATTAAGAAACAAATACACAGCATAAGGAAGGAGCAAAGGGTGTCTAAAGGCTCTACCAATCTTTTCCCTCCCATCCATCTACTCCATCCTCACGGATGCTTTTAGTCTGTAGTTTCCACCCCTCAGGCAAGTCTAAGGGGAAGGCAGAGTTAATCATAGCATGGCATACTGCTCAACATCAGGTGCATGCATTGTCATGTATTGGATGCCAAGACACACCCCTATTCCTGTAAAATATAGCAAGACATCTTCACTGTGGGTGCAGAGCAGATGGGGCTTTAGCTTTTCAGTTCTTATTCAAAAGAATTCTTTCACATTGAAGCATTTGATTTCCGGCTGATTTTCCTTAAAGGAACAGAGGGCTGTATGAAAGGTGTCAGGAACTGTGCTTATGGTTTGAAGGTGTTGTGGTATATATAATGCATATTATCGTATTTTAAGATAGCTGGATTTTGGATATTTCCCAATGTTTTGACTAGCAAAACACATGGGATCCTGGTAGATCCACATTATTGAAGAGACACATATAAATTGGAAATTTTCCAGAAACAGTATGACTCTGCCTGTCTATTAAGATCTGTCTCCTTCTGAGCCTGGCCGGATTGGAGGTAGTAGATTTGTATACTTGTCTATGTATATGTATGAAATAAAAGCTTCAGCCCTCATATAGGTTATTGTTAACTTGTCAATAGGATTCCTAGGCCACCCTTCATTATCACTGGCTGGATCTAATTAAAAAAAGTAGGGTTTTCCTTTCTCTTTTTTGCATTCCTTTCTTTCTGAACTAAAAGAGGAGAAAGACTGTTCTGGTCAGCAAAATTGACAGATTTACTTTGAAATCTATGTCCTTATTGTGGAAAGAATACTTTAAACAAATTTCTTAAACTAGAACCAGTTTTTAAATAAATATAATAAACATATAATATATAATGGTATAGTGTATAGCTTTATCAAGTGAAGGACTTGTACTGATTTATATTGTATCTAGTCCATCTCCCCTAACTTCTGCAATCAAAAGGAGTATATATATATATTTTAATGTCTCTGAATCAAACTTTTTTTTCTATGCTATTACTGTCTTTCTGGTTGTTCTTTGAAGTACCTACATCTGTATTTTACTAAATACGATAAACTGAGGCAAGAAAAAGAATATAATTGGATGAAACAAGGCCAAGAGTTTCACCAACTGTTTGTTCAGCAGCCCACACAAAAAGATTGTGGGTTGTTGGCGTTTGTTTTGAGTGGGGAGGCTCAGAGAGGTCAGGGGGGCAGGGGATATGCAGATAAGCATCTTTATTGAAAAAACTAAAACCAGAGGCTTTATCCAATATGTGCAAATAGGTGTCAAGACTTGAACAGAAGCTGACCTCAAGTGCTTCCCTGAGGACTGATAGGCAACGGAGAGCAATGCGGACAAAGTGCAATCAGTCACCAGGAGAAGTGGCAGATCGCTGCTAGTAACCCTTCGGACTTTTGCCTTTCCTGCAAATGGAATTGCTACCCAATCTACCTCAGTGTATTTTGATTGGTATCAAAGACCTACTGTTTAAATTGCTCCAGCTAAACTGTGTTACCTTTATTAGGATAGGTTAGGAAGCCTGTATATTTGAGGACATTGTAACTACCAGAAGGACAGTGGTGACAAGTCTCAAAGAATGGAGCCAGAAAATACTGCAAATCTTCAACTGGATCAGCAGTGTAAAGTGAGAGAAATAAAGAAAAATGTAGAAAGTCTTTCAGAAGGAGAGACAGCCAAAATAATGACAAAAACAAGCTCTGGAACATGCTCAGGGAAAAGGAGGGAGATTTTTGTGTGCAGTGTTATCCAGGAAAAGAACTTTGAATTGCTAAAAAGGGACCTGTCCACTGGCGGGACTTCGTACATAGACATAGTTGCATTCCCGGCTGAGCCAGATGGTGTTCGCTCTAGTTCAGATCAGTGGGTTTTAAAGTCAGAGCTGGATCCTGAACTGTCTGTCAGCTGAAGAAGGGCTGCCTGCAGTAAGCGCTGCTCGCCACCCTGGTACACTCTTTACTGGGAGCCATGCCACCCAAACTTGGCTCAGCGGGCAACTCCTCCTTCCCCTGCCCACTCAAGCACAGAACAAGAAGTCCCCATCCCTGGAACTGCCTGTGAGTCTGGCAGTTCACCCATTCCTGCACCTCCCTCCAGCAGCGATTTTTCCTCCCAACAAGAACAACCCCCAGGACCACAAATGTTAGTTTACTGCTTGGTTCTTAAAGGTAATGCTCAGTGATAGAATAAGCTTTGTGCTTAAAAAATAGAAGCATCCGTCTCACAAGAACAATCCCAATGAACAATAACATTATTGACATTCTTCAAAGCGCAAAAACTGAAAAGAGAAAAAATGAAACATTACAATATCTACTCTTAAATGGTTTTCAGGTGGCAATTGAAGGGCTGGAGCAGTGTGATAGCTAGTGCCAATACTCCTCACTCCATGCCTTCTCTGCATACTATGCAGAAATCTCCAAGTTCCTTAGGCTGCAAAGTCGTACTTTTTTTTGTTTCCTAGGTCTTGAAGTATTCAGCAGAGTTAGCGGAACGATTCCTGCTGATTGCAATGGGCTTGGATCAGCACCACCACCAGCACCCCCCCAAAAAAAAAGAGATATCATCATCAAATCTAAACTCAATGAAGAGGAAAAAAATCTATAAACACTTACCTACATCAGGTACAATATTAATGAAACTTTGAAAATGCAATCCGTTTTAAAAAATAAATATAACTAGAGCTCTTTCAGTAGTTTTATCCCATTATCTACAGGGCCATAAACATTGCACTTGGTTTCTGTCTCATGCAAGACTTTGAAGATGAGATAGTGCTTTGTGGCATACAAATCACTAGAAAAAAGATCCAAGATTGAATAAAATAAGCCTGAAATGATTCTCTGGATGGAGATGCAGCTTTTGCCTACAGTGTTAATATATTACAGTTTGGCATCTCTAAAATATAGCTGTGAAGAATGCTGTGAACCTGCTAATTAATAAGACTCTTTTCCTCAGACATTTCATTAACCTAAACTTTTTAGTTTTCTGTAGATTGAATGCATGCATGCCTGGTTTTAACCTTTGTACAATGACTCCTAGTGTTATAATTAATTTATTCCCACTAGCAAGAGGAGAATATTGGGTTATAGAAGTAATTCAAAATGCGTCATGCATAATTTACACTGATCAATATTGTCGAGTATAATATTTTATTTTCTCTGATGACTTTTCATCTTATAGAAATAATGTATTGTCAAAAATACAGAACTCTAACACTTAATTTATCCTTTAGCTTTAAACAGTACACAGGGAAATATTTAGAAGGGTCCAGAGGAGACATGAACATAAAGAATTAAAAATACCTACTTGCCCAGGTAAGATTTCCAGTTACCCAGACTAAGCCCAGTGTCTTCTATGAGCACCCTGTGTGGATGCCTTTTTATTTATGTAGCACAAAAAATGCATCTGGGGTTTTCTGCAGAGAGGTCAATTCTGAATCCTCCTGTTGCACATCTCCCTGGAAGGTGAGAATAATCGGATGAGAATATTATCCAAGAGCTGGAAAAAGTCACATCATGTGCATAGTGGGGATGGATTAACAACTACACCCAGTTCCTTTTGACCCTGATGCTCCATCACTGCTAAAGGCCAGCTTCACTCCTCACTTTCCCCACCTGTTTGATCAGGAGTGCCTTTGACAGCTCACACTGAGGACTGTTGCACTCCGGCGGGGATTGAAAGGGAGTAAGGAGGAAATTTTCCCTTCTTAGAAGACTGGGCTGGTCACGTTTATTTGTTGTGGTTTGCTTTGCTTTGGTTTTTCTCCAGCTGTACCCATGGTAGAGGAAGAACCACAAGGCTTTGGTTATCCAATAAACCAGGCTGGAAATGGGCTCGCAGGAAGAGGGCAAAGGGCATCAAAATACCTATTCTCTGTGGGGCCACAGGGTAACAAGTAACAGTCATCAGCTCTCCTTTCATTTTTAGCCAAGAAGGGACTGAAGGACTACCCCCGTGTTAGTGGGCTGATGAGCACCCTCCCAAATAGGTTGGGGCAACCATGGGAGGAACGATTTACTGCTGAGAAATGATCCCAGATTTAATGAAGCTGTAGCCTAATTAAACTATATCCCATGCATCTTGTCCTTCTTCCCTTTTATCTTATTTTCTTCCTTCTTGGTGTTATTGCTGATGCCACCACTTTGCAGAGCTCCAGGAGGGGCATTTGGTAGTTCGTTGGCTACCTGCATTCAGAGGCACCCAGAGGCTGTATGTCAGGTTGCAAGGCTGATGCCAGATGAAACGGAGGAAGTACTGTTCTGTAAATAACTCACTTGTGAAAAGCCATCAGTTAACTCACATGTTTTTCATTAATGGTTAAGGTTTTGTTTCCTGTGACAGATGCAGTACTAAATATAACTAGCTGGGTATGTCTTCAGCACAGGTATCAGCTGGTGTGAATTTTACTACTGATTTAATTCCTTGTGAAATTAGATTTAAGTCCTCATGAGAATAAGGCCTTTATTTAACTGCTGAAGGAGACAAGAACACTCTGTGTTTGGGAAAAGAAAAGATACTTCTACAGCAGTAATTGTTTTAGGTATGGTAATTAGGAACTTAATACATTACTAAAAAGAAATGTGAAGGAGGTGGATTGATATTGGTTAGAAAAAGGAAGCGATAGCTTTTATTGATAAAGGCTGTTGCTCTCTCTGTTTTGCATGCCCATGATCAGGTGAGGCACAGAAAGAAGAGTTTCAGTAACTCTGTAGGCAAAATAAACCCTATTTTTCTTGTTAATATAGCAGATTAATATTAAAGTATTTGGGCTCAATCTTGGCAGTGAGCAGGCCTAAACTTCTTATTTTAAACAATTGATTGTAGGTGCTTTTACTGTATTTATTTTTTTTCTGTAGTGTCTTTTGTTGAAGCATTTTCTCATGTAGGGCCTATATATTAATTTCATCACAGCTGGAGAATTTTATAACGAGAATGTTGTTGTT
Source organism: Sagittarius serpentarius (assembly GCA_034782735.1). Taxonomy (NCBI): domain Eukaryota; kingdom Metazoa; phylum Chordata; class Aves; order Accipitriformes; family Sagittariidae; genus Sagittarius; species Sagittarius serpentarius. The sequence goes on along the minus strand of JAVKLA010000030.1, from coordinate 22,337,818 downwards.
ATGGCATCCTTTACCCCCCTCTGCCCAGTTTGGTAATAAATAGATTTTCAGGTATTCAGTTATGTATAGACTGTTTTGAATTCATAGTATTTTTCAGTGTGCAGATGGCTTTGGTTTTCCTGCTTTAGTATTCATTTTGTTATTCTCCTTGTGATTGTTCTGGCTTAATTGGTATTTATTATATAGCACTCTCCTAATTATATGCTTGCACATTGCAAAGTTTAGGGGTTTAAATGTCTATTACGTGCCTATTCTGCAGCTCTTCATGCATTTTTTTTTTCAATGTGCTTTGACACTGCAGTCATTCCAGAGCATATCATTAAAACTATCCTTAATGCCTGTTAACTTAAGGGTGGCACTTCAAGTTTGTTTTCTTTGTCATTCTTATTCCGTTTTCTTCCCTAGAGTTTTGGCAAAGTGAAATGAAAATTGCAGAATGGCAAGAAGAGTAAGCAAGCCAGTAATTATCTACTTTGTATGCTTATGTCGTGAAGTATTCTATCCTGAGTGTTTTCAAAATTTATGGATGAATGCTTATTCAGAAGCATGTAGGGTTACAAAATTTTTTCTCAAGAAATGGTCTTATGTCTGCATCGATCTGCCCAATTCAGGTCGTGTCTCACCTGTATTTTTGAGTAATTAAAAATGAAAGAAGCTGAAACTCTTATATGATGCTCCAGCTATGGTTTTACTACATGGCCAAATTGCATCAGGAAACAGGCAGCTTGAAAATAATTGCAACAAAAGCAGAAAAGAGCTTTTGCAGAAAACCAGTCATTCTAGCTCAGTTGAGCCCCTGGCGACTGTGGCTCCAGTTAGCTGTCCCAAAGCTAGCTAGTTTCAAGGTCGTGCTTCCACAGCTGCTGAATGCCCTGTAAGCCTCCTGGGAGCTGGGAAATCCCTGCTGTGGTTGGAGCAGTTTGCAGTCTTACCATTGAGTCAGGCTTCCTGCAGATCAGTCTCTTCAGCGCTTAAGGTTTCTGGTCCAACTGCTTTTCTTAAATTGAGAAGCTGATCTGAAACATCCTGTCTCCACTTCTTCCCCCCCCCCCCCCGCCCTTCCCTCACTGTGATTTATTGCTTTCTAATTTCTGCCAGCACGCTGTTAAAGGGGTGAACTGATCGGTGTTAAAAATCTGCATGGTGAAAATACGCTAAAAGTCATCTCTGAAACATTTTTAACCTGGCCAGTCACAGAAACATGTCTCATGGCACTGACTTCCAACAAGTTTTATGGGGTAACTCGGGGAAGATTAAATGAAGTAGGAGTATGAGAATGGCCTGGCTATACTGCAAGAAAGATGTTTTAAAGCACACCTTCAGTATGTATTTTAGGATTTCTTTACAATCATTACAGCTAGATGGTAAATAGTAGGAGTTTCATGAATCAATACAAAGATGCCTGGGTATGTGCCTGTTGCAGTGTTTTCATTACAGCAGACACAGGAGGCATATTTCCAAAGAATATAATAAATCTTGTCTTTGGAGGTGGGTTTTTTTTCCATCTGAAGATAACATCCAATTGTTCATGGTGGCTTTAAAAAGAGAATGAGTAACAGAATATTTCAGTTACTGTGACATGTCAGTAGGAGTTATTGCTACTCAGATGTCCTGTAATAATAGGAAAAGAACATAAAAAGAACACTCTAAATACTTTTTCAGCAAGAAAATTGTCACAATATAGCTACATGTATAGGTAAGCAAGAGCATTCAGCAATGATCTCAGAATTTTCCAGTTCAATATACTTCATTGTGCAGGCATCTATGATCATTTGGGCTATCTATTAACGTAATCTGGTCTCATGACATTTTTCCGAACCCAGGGTGTTGCAGGTAGTAGAGATGACAGTAGAGCTACTTCTCCCTGAATTTGACTCTTTCCAATTTGATTCCTTATTAGGTGCTTTACTTGCTAAATAAATAGCCTCCGTTCCCATGTCTATGCTTTCCATATGTGAAAGTTTGCAGTATTAAAGTACTCTACCCTTCTGCAAATATCTATTAAAATGAATAGGAATTTTGTCTGATTGCAAAACACTGGGAAGAACCTTATCCGAATGCCACGTAACAGCTCTTCTTGTCTTTCAGACTTCCCAGACTGAACTGCTCTGCAAGAGTTTTCTTTTTCAAGTTAAAAATGAGCATATAATTTTAATTTTTTCGATTATCTGTAATACAGTGAGGGAGTTCTAATTTCTGAAAGGGGAAGAAAGCAGCAAACTTTTTTTTCAAGTAGGCATTCCTTTTATCTTATTAGAGCCATACAGAGTGTTAAAACAAAAGGATCAGAAAATATAAAACAAATTCCAAAAGACTGATCACTATAATCAGGTTTTTTGAAGTTGAAGTGCTAAAATTTTTAATGCAAGCAATGACTAGCTCTGATTACATCCACTTGTATTAAGAAATCATAAGCAGTACAGGTTTATGAACAGTTTAACTGAAGAAGTTCATATCAGAAGTAATGTGGTTGATTCGTTAAATCTGTACGCTTTTGTTTTATCTAGTAGAAAGACAGACTTTTAAAAAATAAAATGTTTTAAACTACAGACAAGGAGAATAGATGATAAAGAATGTAGTAGAGCTGGAGAAGAGTTCAGTGTTTCAGAGTGTAGGAAAAATATGATCTATGCAGATACACTATAAATACACATGCATATGTGTCTGTGGAGAATACCATTCAATAGAAAACGCTGCAGGGAAAGGCAGTGGAAAAGTCAGCAAGGTTTCATTTGTGTCATCTTCTTGTATTACCATCTTCTATAGAGGAAAAAATTCTCTTGTGTTCTGGAATGAAGTAGTATGTGTTTGGAAAGAGGAAGGAATTTGGGCTCATTTACAGAAGGCCAGGAAAAAAAAAAAAGCAGCATTTTGGGAACATTCTGATTCTCCCTGCTGCTGGTGCCAAGTTTCCTTTGATACTGATGGCTTAAGACAGTAGGGCCATGGAAACCATAAGCAACTAAGGGTTTGTAGCATTTTCTTCAGGCTGCTCCCCAGGACAGTTTTTGTGGCAAATCCTACAGAACAAATCTCCATTGACTCTGTTCCTTCCTTGTGGTGACACCTGTCAGCAGCCAAAAAATGATGTGATTTAGAGGTGCTGAGACACATGTTGCAAGAGCTGTTGTGTTATGCTATCAGGATGACTGCAGGGAAAAGAGGCAAGGATGCTAAAGGTATTCACTAATGAGCGTATACTATATATATGTACAGCTAAATGTAATAAGCTGTAAGCTGTTTGCCTCCTTTTGTGAATTAATGTATCTGCTGACTGATTTGACCGAGTCAAATCCTAGGCCAGGTGTTGTCCCTTCAAGGGTAAAGGTGCTGTATTTTCTGTCTCCCTTGCAAAGGGGCTATTGTGGTTTATAGTATTAGTGTCAGGATGCCTACGTGCTCTCTCCCATTATCTTCATATGGTCTGCCATGCATCACTGTAGAAGCTATGTGTATTTGGTAAGAGCATGAAATCATCCTGGTTTCAGGTCCTTGTCCTACTTGCATATAATAGTTTTCATATCAAGTGTAACTTTATTTCATCAAGCTAATAATATACCTAAAATATCAGGTGTATAAATAATATACCTATAGATCAGCAAAAGTCTGCAGAGGTGCAGTTACCAACAAAACAAAAATTTATGTTGCATATAGGTGAGTGATAGGCTTCTATTGACAGCCCATGTTAAAGCATAGGTCTCTGTTAACCTATGTAGGCCTATAGCAAGGCTTTCTAAGTTATCTACCCAGTTTCAGCAGTGCTTATACCTGGGGTATCATCCTATTTGCCAGCACTGGGAAAAGATTTTTCACCCTCCTAGTCCTGTATCCCTGTGTCCAACAGTTGCTCTAGCTGAGTGAGGAGACTAGAACAAAACCATGTTCAAGAAGTACCCTGTTGCTCTATATCACTGCTGGAATTTTTTTGCCTTGGGAGCCACATCAGATGCCAAAATTTCCAGAACAGGTTTTTCTGCTCTAGACTAGGATGATAGGGAGCAGAAACTCCTGAAAGCAGTTCAGGAGTTAATTAATAATTTAATTAATACTACATTACCTCCTAGTCTTTTTAAGGAACTTGAGTAGACTTCAGTATTGGTCCCCAAAGGAAGGAGGCAAGGGCACCCTACCTTTTTTTTTTTTTTTTTTTTTTTGACATAATGTTATCAATGCTTCTATCTAGGACTATATGTAATTGCGGTGGGAGAGTAGGGGACGGAATGCTAGTGGCAGAAAGCATTGTCCAGTATTTAGGGCAGTGGCCCAGGAATCCAGAAACTGATGGCCATGGTCAAGTTGTTCCCCTTCCTCTGCCTCAGCTCTCCCTCTGTAAAATGAAAAGTAATGGTATTCCTCTACCTCCCACAAATGTTGTAAATGCACAAAGGGTTGTGAAACGCGATGGGGAACACAAAAGTATAGAAGATGGAGTTCCTTGTGAAAAAACCTTTTTGCTATTAAAGAATCCTCCATAGCATTTATTTTACCCCTAACAATCAGTTTTAGCTGACACTGTTTTAGTACTAGAGCTTTCAGACGTCTGCTTTTTTTTAATTACAAGTGCCATCAACATTTCCAAGTTAGACCAAGCTGTGCTAGACTTGATGCCAAATTAAGCCTTTACCTTATAAGATTCCTCTGCTTCCTCTGCCTTTTGCAAAGATCAATAATGTATATTATAATGTGTCTGAACATACTGTTAACACAGATGACTTACCCTGAAACCAACTTACCCCCCCCAAACACTTGACCATCTGTAATCACTACAATGCGGATTTAACTTCTTGTTGCATTGTACTTAGCAACTAATGGAAATAGTAACTTGGGGTTAGTTCTCTTCTGCTGCTGGTGTAACCTCTTTGATTGCAGTTTTTATTAGGAGGAAGCGAATCACCACTGGTAATGGGGAAATCAGGCCTGTGGCCATTCCCGCCTCAGAGGAGAGGGTGGCTGGACTCAAACCAGCCTTGCTGCGCCGGCAGAATTGCTCTGCAGTTCCTCACCACCTCTGCTAATTGAGTGCTGTCTTGGGGAGGCTGGTGGTGTTAAGCTGTTACGGACAACACAGAATCAAAGCTTTAAAAGCCTCATAAAATACTATACATCAGCTGGTTTCACTTGGGCAAAAAATCGATGTCCAGGCCCCGAGCTCCCTGGGGAATGCCATCAGCCCTGCCCCGGCCTGTCGCTGGGCCGGGCACCACCCTTGGCCGGACCCCGTCCCCTCCTGGGGCTGCCTTCCCAGCCAGGCCGGGGCCTGCAGCGGTGGCCGGGGGCGGCTGGGCTGGGGCCAGCCCCGGCCACCCTCCCTGGCCTGCCTGGCCTCACTGAGGGCTGAGGGAGGTGGTGGTGGTTGGGGAGGGAGGACACCTCTGCCCCCATGTTGTCTGGCACAGTTTTATCCTCCGTGTTTTATACTGTTCCCAGGAATTGTAATGTCACAGACTCCTTGCAAATAACGATCCCAAGGGTTTGATTACTTCAGGAGGATATATTCGGCCTGCTTCCTAGGTAGCAGTGCCTTGATTTTTATTTTTTTTTTTATATATATTCCTGTGTAGGGGGGAGATGGCAGCTGGCAGGTGATGAACAGCTCCCTCGGCCCCGTGCACCTGAACGTAGCTGGTAGGAGAGACGTGTAGTTCCTGCCACAAAGCATCGGTGCGCCGGTGCCGGGTATGGCACATCGCAAGGTGTGAACAGCCTGGCTCTGAGCTCTGGCAGAGACTTAGCAGCCGAGAGTGAGGCCATCTCAGCTACTTGCTGTGATAGCACTTCATGGCATGTTCACTTTCCAGTTCCTTTTGTGAAGAAATAATGTCTACGCAGGATACAAATCAGAAGCAAGAACGTTCCTGCGCCTCCAGGTGATTACAGAGCTGCTTGCAAGATTTGATGGGTGCTCTAATGGCCTCTCGCACAAAATCTCTGTGATGGGATGTTCTTCATCAGGAATACTGAATGAGTAAAGTTGTCAGGATTTGGTCTGGTGCCATGTGGATTTAAAAGCTAAATTGTACAATCAAATAATGGCTTAAGGCAGGAGAAATTGTTTTGAGAAGATTGTTTTGGGCCATGGAGCCTGGTTTATTTTTCTAAGATTGTTTGGTGAACTGTTTCACACACATGAGATTGTACTGCAATGGGCGCCCAGCTCATTGTTTATACTATTAAATAAATAGATCAGAGATCCAAATATGCTGAAATGCTTTTCCAAACCATATGCAGGCTAATGCTTCCTATGGAATTAAATAAATGTAAGCCTGTCACTTTAAACGTGTGGAAATCTCTTGACTTTAATGATACAATTGCAAGACTTTCTTAGAGCTGCAAAGCACAGGACTAATCTAGAGTGAGTCTTTGAAGTGCAAATTGTACATTTCCCACCAAACACTTGAAGTAAAAGATGGGAAACATCAATTCACACTACTGACAAAAAAAAGATTCCAGTTTGTCACAAGAAGAAAGGTTTTAAATTTGCAATTTTCATCTACAAGATAAGGTGTTAATGAATTTTATATTTTATCCAGATGGGTATGTAAATGTCTCCTGAACTTTGTAACAGAGCACCTATTGTGCAACTACTGAAAAGAGTGGAGACTGTAGTCAGTTCAGGGGGAAAACATCTAATTTACCTTGTTGTGGTGTCCTGCTTTTGGCTGGGATAGAGTTAGCTGTCTTCCTAGTAGCTGGTACAGTGCTGTGTTTTGGGTTTAGCATGAGAAGAATGTTGATAACACCCTGATGTTTTAGTTGTTGCTAAGCAGTGTATAGACTCAGTCCAGGACTTTTCAGCTTCTCCTGCCCAGCCAGCAAGAAGGCTGGAGGGGCACAGGAAAGGTGGGAGGGGAGACAGCCGGGACAGCTGACCCAAATTGGCCACAGGGGTATTCCATACCATGGGACGTCATGCCCAGTATATAAACTGGGGTAGCTGGCTGCCGGTGGAGTGCTGCTTGGGAACTAACAGGGCATCGGTTGGTGAGTGGTGAGCAGTTGCTTTGTGCATCACTTGCTTTGTGTATTCCAATACTTTTATTACTATTGTCACTTTATTGTTGTTATCAGTGTCATTGCTAGTTTCTTCCTTTCTGTTCTATTAAACTGTTATCTCAACCCACGAGCTTTAGCTTTTTTCTGATTCTCTCCCCCATCCCACTGGTGGCGGGTGTGGGAAGTGAGTGAGAGGCTGCATGGTGCTGAGTTCCTGGCTGGGGTTAAACCACAACATGTGAATTTTCTTCTCTAGTTTTTTCATGGATTCTGACGTGGGAGCTTTGTCCAATGCTGTGATTGAAATCAGAAATACCTCTTCTTTTTTTTTTTTTTTTTTTTTTTTTTTAATAAATTTCAGATGAGGCCAGTGTTGGAAGAGGCAGAAAATTTCCTTTTGATTTTAGTCAGAGTAGACTATGTCCAACACTCTTACAAATTTTGTTTTCTTTAGATAATAAACCGCATTCAATAAATGAAAAGGTGTTTCTTGGGGGAGAGGTGGAGGGTTCCATATAAATTACCTTAATCCTGTGATCCACCAATGGCAGACCGAGTGTTGATCTAGTTTCTCTGTAGAAGCAGTATAGGAGCTGTAGAGCAAGAGTTAATTTTGTAAAGACAGCTCTCTTAACAACAACAAAACCTAAACTGTTCAACTATGATGTACAAAAGAACTTGTTAAAAGGTCTGACTTCTGTGTAAGCTGAAATACTGCTTTACATCAAGAGCAGCCGAGTAATTCACAACAACCCAACAGGAATCTTAAACTATCCAGTTAGAGGATTACACTTATGTTTAAGTGGAATATCCTGTATTTCAAGTTGTGCTGCCTCTTGCCTCTTGTCATGTCACTGGATATCCCTGAGAAGAGTCTGGCTCTGTCATCTTTACACCCATAATGCCTATGTAATTATGATGAAAGTGATTTAGTTATTTGTAGCTCCAGATTAGAGTAAGGTGACCAGCTGATTTTGTTCTGGATTTATTCCATTTCCTTCTTGAATTCTGTCTCTTAGGTTATGACTTTTGTTTTGGTATATGAAGTTGTATTATAGATATAGGTATGACGCAACATGAAGTTGAAGCCTTTGTTAAAATGTGAGGAGCAGTCAGATTTACAGCATTATTCCCTACAGCTATGTCCTAAGTACTATTTCATTTCTGGAACACATACACTTTAAGTCGTAGGTGGCTGCATGTATCTGGCTCTTCATAGTAATGCAATGCCCTAAACATTTTAAAAAACTTGCTCTGGAAACACTCCTCAAACATGAATTTTATCTCCAATTAGTAGTAATTTTTCAACTACAGGCAACTTTCTAAGTGCGGAACTGAGTCCAACCTAGATCTATCTCATCTATGGAATAAATCACTGGGACAAATTTCATGCTTGGCTACAGCAGTGTAAATGTAAAGTAGATTCATTGAAGTCAACTGGGTAACTGCAGATTTATGCTGCCATTAGTGAGAAGTGATTTGCTGGAAATGTTTGCTTTTTCACTCTCTCATTGCTACAGTTTCTATACCAGTAAAATATTTAATAGTTATTATTTGGCTTTAGTAGCATTCTAACAATTAAATTGCAAAGAGATAAAACTTGCCCAAATGGGGCATAAAGAGTTATTTGAAGTGCTTCCTTCCTGTAGGTAGTAGCAAACCTGGGGTTCCTAGGAGGATGTAGGTTATGGTGTGTAGTGGGTTGACCCTGGCTGGATGCTAGGCACCCACCAAAGCTGCTCTATCATGCCCCCCTCCTCAGCTGTACAGGGGAGAGAAAATATAACGAAAGGCTCATGGGTCAAGATAAGGACATGGAGAGAGAACTCGCCAATTACTGACACAGGCAAAACAGACTCAACTTGGGGAAAATTAATTTAATTTATTACCAATCAAATCAGAGTAGGGTAATGAGAAATAAAAGCAAATCTTAAAACACCTTCTCCCCCACCCCTCCCTACTTTGTGGGCACTCCTGAATTCTCTGCCCCCTACCCTGCAGCAGCACAGGGGAATGGGGGTTGAGGTCAGTTCATCACATGTTGTCTCTGCTGCTCCTTCCTTGTTGGGGCAGCACTCCTCACATTCTTCCCCTGCTCCAGTGTAGGGTCCCTCCCGTGGGAGACAGTCCTCCATGAACTTCTCCAACATGAGTCCTTCCCACGGGCTGCAGTTCTTCACAAACTGTTCCTGCGTGGGTCCCTCCCACGGGCTGCAGTCCCTCAGGCACAGACGGCTCCAGCGCGGGTCCCCTGCGGGGTCACAAGCCCTGCCAGCAAACCTGCTCCGGCCTGGGCTCCTCTCTCCATGGGGCCACAGGTCCTGCCAGGAGCCTGCTCCGGCGC
>JAVKLA010000030.1:22311954-22328424 GCA_034782735.1 Sagittarius serpentarius | reverse complement strand
TGGAGCACCTCCTCCCCCTCCTTCTGCACTGACCTGGGGGTCTGCGGAGATGTTTCTCTTACATGTTCTCACTCCTCCCTCTCAGCTGCAGTTTCTATTGTGCAGCAACTTTCCCCCCTTCTTAATCGGTTATCCCAGAGGCACTACCACAGTTGCTGATGGGCTTGGCCTTTGCCGGCAGCAAGTCTGTCTAGGAGCCGGCTGGCATTGGCTCTATCAGACATAGGGGAAGCTTCTAGCAGCTTCTCACAGAAGCCACCCCTGTAGCCCCCCTGCTACCAAAACCTTGCTGTGCAAACCCAACACATGGAGTCAGGCTGCTTCTCTGTCCAACTATTCTTTTGAAATTTAACTCTTCTGTAATAAAGATACTGTGGTCTTAGAGACAGTAGCTTCTGCATTTTGTGACAGTAGGTGCTGCAGAAGAGACAGATACTATTATCTCACCCTGAGGGAAAGAAAGGCTGTGGGGTGAACTTAATCCTTACTAAATACAGAAGCCATGAGGGAGAAAGATGTTACCGATGCCCCACTCACAGGAAGACTTCTTCCAGAATTCAGATGTAGTCACTACACATCAGAGAGCTCAAATATGAAACAGCATCATACAACACTCGGTTTCATGAGCTTTGTTGTTCCTGTAAATCAGCAGATTGGTACATAGTAGCTTCTCTGTGTTAATATTATCTTCTTTGTGTAGCTGGGGGAAAACAAGCATACCAGAGAGCTGGTAGATCACTGCAAATTGCAAAAGGACTGTTTGGGTAATCCATTCTTGCAAAATTATTGTCTCTATTCTAATAATATGTGCCAACAGTAGGTTTCCTAGCTGCCAGCAGCGCCAGATTTGGGGGGTTGTTGCAGGATGGGGGAGAGGGGGAAGGGTCCTAAGTAACTTCAGCCTTCACCTCATTTTCAGGCCACGTTTATGACAGTGGCCATTAACGATGGAGTCCATTGGAAGAAAAGGGCAGTGCAAAAATATTTGTCGGGCCCATCTGAAATAAGTTAGATACCGACTTTGTCATAAGCATCTCAAGAATGGCCTTGTCTATTAGTAGTTATCATTGTAATAGTTATCAAGCCTGGAAACGCTGTACTTTTTCTGTGACAACTGCTATCTCTATTACAGCAAATACAATGGATCAACCCCCTCGGCATTAATTCAGCAGATTGATAGTGTACTTCAGTGTATTACAATCTTACCGGTCTACAATGTATATCTGCCCTCGTGGCTCCCTTCTCTTCTTTGGAAAAACACTTTAAATCTAGCAATTTATTGCCTGACACACTTCTTAAAATGTCATGTAACATTGAATTTTAATAGACACAGTTGGTAATAATCAATGACCTCTTAGGAGATATTGTGCTAATAAGTGGTTATAGACTATCTTGCCCGAAATACTTGCAATGATCCTATTCTTTTTCCAAATATCAGAATAATTCCTCCAGGAATTCAAGGAAAACTTCACAGGCTAGTAGACAGGGCAAATAGTCCCTCTTGCCTTTTGATTGTGGTATCCGGAAAGAAGGTTTTTGCAAACAGAGCAAATGTGTAGACTGAATTGTATAATTTTGTGTTATGAGAGACCATATACAGTCTCATCACATCTAATATAAATTGTGGCCGCCCTGAGATTTTTTAAGTGAAATTTCCCTTACCCCAGCCACCTTGCAGCGGGTTTGTCTGGCTGTACTGAGTGGAGCGACAGGTTTGTCTGGCTGAGCACCTCCCCTGAGCTCCTAGGTGACTTAGTAGAGCTAAAGCTTAAGTCTGCTCTGCTATGGTTGAATTGTTACAAATACCCAAATTAACTAGATTAAAGTTACACATGGTGCAGTTACTGTTTGGATTGCGTTTCAGGCGGACACCAGAAGAAGGATTCAGCTATAGGTGTCTGTACTAGAAATACCAGTTTATGTAAGCGGAACTAATTTTGTAAATTTAGCAGTGGGTAACTGCCTTTTTCAGGAAAACAATTCCGTTAGTTTAAAAACTGTTTACGAAAAAAGGTGACACTAGGATCAGCTTATATAATAAACTGCCAGCTGCAAAATGTTAAGCTTCATTAAAAGCTCGGTGTCCTGTGTAGCACATTTGACTGATTTGAATGGTGTACTATGAGACAACTTAAGAGAGGAGGGAATTGCTCTCCATATGACGTCCTTCAGTTCTGTCCCTAAGAAAGGACGGTGACCGAGCCTGGGGAACAGGTTGCTGGGCAGGCAAGAAAGGATACAGGAAAAGAGAAAATACATAGAATAACTTAGCAGGTGTTGTGGGCCGACCCCAGCTGGGAGCCAGCACCCACACTGCCGCTCACTCACTCTACCCCGCCCCGTGATGGTGTAAGGGAGAGAATGGGAAGAGGTGAAAGTGAGAAAGCTCATGGGTCAACATAAAGACAGTTTAATAGGAGAAGGAAAGAGAGGGCGGGAAACAAACAAATGAAAAGGGATGAAAAAGCAATCATGAACCACCTCCTGCTAGCAGACTGATGCCCGGACAATTTCTGAGCAATGGCCACCTTGAAAGCCAACTGTCCCTGCCCCCTCCTCCAGCCCCTTCTTCCTGTACCCCATGATGTTATGGGGTGTGGAATATCCCTTTGGCTAATTTGGGTCAGCTGTCACAGCTATGTCCCCCCATCCCAACTTCTTGCCCATTCCCAGCTTACTTACCATGGGAAAAAGAAAGGCTTGACTCTGTGGAAGCCCTGCTCAGGAACAGCCAAAATATTGGTGTGTTATCAACACTGTTTTAGTCACAAATCCAAAACACAGCACCATACAGGCTGCGGTGAAGAAAGTGAACTCCATCCCAACCAGACCCAGTACAGCAATAAAGCATGGTCAGGGTAAAAAGAAAAGATGGGTATCTATGGTGAGTTTTTGATGTTCCTAGAGGAGGAGAAACTCAGTGATCTTTGTCACTGAGTCCTATATAAATAAACGAGAAGTCCAATGCCCAGTTCTTGATGTTTTCTAACTCAAAAGTATGAAGCAGTCAGAATTTTAATTGTCAAATGATCAAGTGAAGATGACTTATTGAAAAGTTTCTGCAAGATGCTTTTTGGAAAGAGTTTCAGTACTTCTCTGAATATTTTTAGGTTTTATCTGCAGTGATCATTCTTTATGTTCAGTATATAGTAAAACATTATCTACAGATGCAAACTGTTAAGTATGGCTTATCCTGCATATGAGGAGAAAGATTTTTTTTTTTAAAGGATATAGATTTATAACAGTGTGCAAGTCCATAAAAAGATGCCTAAAATCCTTTTTATGTAGGACATGTAGGTCGTCTGTTTAGGATTGTGCAACAAATTCTTCAGCGGGAAAGATGGTCAGTATATTTTTTACTGTTCAGTTACAAAATGTGTTTATAGTGCTACATCCACTACTTACGACAGTCTAGCACAAATAATTGTGTGATAATTAATGGCTTGCCAAAAAGCTTTTTTTAAACAAAAATTTATTCAAAGGGAATTTTAAGCAGGCACTTTCAATGCTCAATTGAAAGTGTATCTTGGCAGACACTTTATCTGCCCCACTACTTGAAATATAATGAACAAAGTTTGATACACTGCAGAGAGAGAATTGAAAAGGAAGTGCAAAACACTAAATGGAAGTATCAAAATGTACTGAACTCGGCAAAATGCATTGAAAAACATCATATTACCAATGAGGTGACAGTGGAGGGAGGGTTTCCTAAACCAGCAGTAATACATTAGTAGCCAATGGAATACTGATTTTCCATGGAGACATAATCATGCACTTCAGGAGAGTGATATAAATTCAAATGAGACTATCTTTTCTAACCAGAGACACTTCTGAATAAGGGGGGGAGTGTGTGTGTGTGTCTAAATGCACTCCAAATGTTAAGCCTTTGCGGTTATTTTTAATGAAGCTGAATCTTAGTGTAGAGTTGACGTTGATTTATTTATTTATTTATGTTTGTGATGAAATAACATTGACATTTAAGGACTCTATCCAGTTACACCTGATGTGCATGGTAGCCATGACCTGACAGTATTGGTTTGGTCCTGCAGCCCACTGAGTGAATAGATTCTTCTTATATTAATTACAATGAAGAATGAAAACAATTAGCAGGATCACTTCTGCCTTTTGGGTGAAAATCATTCCTACTATGACTGGCAACTGGAGAATGTCCTTCTTCATTTTCTCAATTTTTATTCAGATCATTTGCTGTTTGTTAAGTGGCAGATTAGCTGTCAGGAATTCTATGGTCCATGACAGCTTCTGGGGTTGGTTTTTTTTTTTGTCTTAACTTTCACTGTAACTCAGCAGCTCTGTATTTCACTTTCTTCCTTAACAACACATATCTGTCAGGACTATTTTAAGGTTGAAATCTTTAATGTTCATAAAGCATTGTGTTACATTGGTAAAATCATGGAAATCATTTTACGTTAGTATAATAATGAAAGTAATGGCACCATAGAAATAGAAGCCTCGTTCTTCATTGGGATTCAGACTCAGATTAATTGGCGTATCTGTTAGGCTTTTTGAGTTGAAAAATCTGACCTAAATACTTTTCCTATATTCAACCATATCAACTCTTCAGAGCTCAGTTCCCTGATTTAAAGTGTGGATTCCTCATTATTTGGCAAAATGTAAAAGAATTAAGAGGAGGTGTGGATGGTGGTATGGTTCCTGAGTGTTTGGAAAGAGCTCAGGCAGTCTATATTTGACCCTCGTATTTATGAAACTGAAATGTCACAGAGAAACTGAAACTGAATATGAATAGAAATATTGGTTACTTCCTCCACTGCTGGCTTGTTTTTTGTTGTGGGGTGTTTTGTTTTTTTAATTAATAGATTAATGTGCATACGTGGTATGGATGCTGCCATACCCACTGTAGTAAGTGGTAGGTACTTGCTGAACAGCAGTTAATTTGTACCACCTCATTCAGTTGCATTTTCAACTAATGCTTTTACCTTCTGTTTCTCTTACTAGCTGTAGTTTTCAGGAGATGTTTTGCTTGTATAGCCTGCACTCTACTTTTTCAAAACTGGGTTAGTGACATGCAGAAAAGGACTCTCTGTGAGTACTTGCTGCTAAAGCCTGTATCCCATTCAAATTTTTGTAAAATATAAGCAGAGAGAGTTAGAGAGCATACTTGAGTTAACCTGAGTTAATATTGCTTCACAAGAGGCAGAAGTTAGTAAAATAGAGATTGTCTGTCTCTGTAAAATCCTTTTTCCCCACACTAGCATTCTAGTATTATTATGAGCCTTGCATTAAAATGATAGCATACTTGAAATGGAAAGATTAGTTCCTTACCAGTCATAATCTCAGTACAGCATCTTTAATAATAAACCATTCCTAATGACTGGAATGTATTCCCATTCTGTCATTAGTAGCTCTTCTTTTGTAGGGCTGTTCCTAGGGTAATGTTGAACGAACAGTGTTTTGAATACAGTCTTTGGGAAGGCTTATGTGTCTTATATATGTTTGTGCTACAAAACCGAGTGTGCCCATCTCCTGCTTCTGCTTTGTATTATTTTCATACTTGCATTTGTATTGGAAATCCATACGCATCTACCATTGCTGCAATTTATACAAAAAGAAAAAAAGAATTCAGGCATGGTTTTGGACACCAATAGCAAAACTACTGTAGCAGCTTCTGTGCAGCTGAGAGTGTTGCATGAGCCTGTCTAATCTAATTTCAGAGTTCCAGCTGCTCTGAGGTCAAGGAGGATGGTGACTGAGATGGAAACAACAACAGCAGCAGCAGAAAGTAGGAAACCATTAACTAATTGGAAGAGAGAGGTGTCCATCCTTTGGTCAGAGAGAAACCCTGATTAAAATATGTCAAGGGTACAGCTGAGAAGTTGTTGGGAAAAGGAGACTAAAATGCCCCCTCAAACACTGATGTGAAAGGGAAGGTTAGAAAAATTGCCTGAGGCAGTACAGAATTATTTTTGACACAAGGGGAGGCAATATTGTAGGCTTACACAATATAGCTGCATACTAGCTATAGATGGTGGTATTAGTGTAGGTATAGGCCAATGTTAGAAGATAAAAAGACACTGTGAGAGTAGCTTACGTAGTGGATTAAAGAACTGGAGAAATAACATTTGTATTTTCCCTGCTCAGACTGGAAACCTGCAGCTATTTTCACAAGCTTCCCATAAAGATTCCTCCGGCTTTAATTGTTCGTAAGTATATACTCGCAAGAAAGAAGGGTAAAGTCTAAAGATCCTATGGTTCTTCTCTTTGCTTGTCCAGAACATTTTCTTCATGGAAAGTGAATGGAAAAAACTCAAACGTCTCAAAAACGTGCTGAGTGGATTGTGAGGTACCAAATGGTTCAAACCTAAGTGGCTGCCGGGTAGGGCTGAGGATGTGAGCACCAAAGTAGAGCAGAGGATGAACATTCATTCTCTGGTTCATTCTCCAAATTTTTCACAAACAGTTTGTTCTGCCCTTTCCCCACAGCAAAATGTGAACTCCTAATTCTGCTTCCTTCAGGGATAAAACAGCCAGATGCAAGAAAAAGGAGGTCAGCAAAGCAAAGGAAAATTCAGGAAGAGGAAGGTACAACTATCATGCATATAAAGCATGCGTCCTCCACACTGGAATTTTTAAAAAAGCCATTTAAGATTTCAAAAGGTACAGATTGCCAAGCATGTGATCCCATGGTACTTTTCGTGATGCATGTGTTCTCACTTTTCCTTTTGGAGGCTTCCCTGTCCAGTGTAATTTAAACTGCTCAAATTACAATGTATTATAACAGTCCCTGAACGCCTACTATGCTGGACAAGGACTGCTGGAGAGCAGTTTGTTCCAGACTAAAAGTTTCTAGATGCATCATCTGTACCTGGGGAATCCCCACTTAGTTTATATTTGTGGTTGTCGAGCTCATCTGTCCTTATATAGAGACAGAGCGTAGGTGCTGTGGGACAAAATCTAGCTCAGGACGCCCTTGTTCAGGTAGCCTCTCCGGTGGCCTAGTCACACACAGCCGTGTCCTGACGGTGGGCTAGTTCAAGGCGAGAAGAGCACATTGCCTGCCTTTGTTAACATCAAGGCAAGGGTCAAGACACCACAGCACAGAAATCAAAGTCATTAAAATTATTTTTACATACATTTTAATGTCCTTTGATGTGCAGCAGAAAGAAACTTTCAGAAAAAAGTGTTGCTATATATGTGCTTGTCTACTGTTAACATGAACTCACAAGAATATATAAAAGAGGAGTTTAAGTTAAAAAAACCAAACCAAAAATACTATCTCATTAAATCCCATTAGATGAATCTATTCCCTGGAACTTATATCTATTTAAAACTTTATTACCAATGCACAGAATCTTCTCTTCCATACTAGATGTATGTCCTATAAACCACAAATGTATTCAGAACAGGAACAACATTATAGGAAAACTCTTTATAAAATAGCCATCACTTGTTCTTAGGGATCTTTCTCCTGAGCTATAGAATAGAAGGTACATTCCTTGGTCAGATTGAGGGGCAGCGAATGAACTGGTGTCCTCGTTATTCTAAGCTCCCTAACGAGTATATTCGCACTTGGTAGTAGAAATTCCCTTTGGAATTTGAAGAAGTTGCATTCATAAAACTTTCTGGGAAGTGGCATAAAAAGAACAATGTTGAATCATCATTTCCAAATCAGAAAGTGTGATTCGGTAGCTTTCTGACCAGTTATGTCTCAATGTGTTGTTTTGAGTGATGCACTTCTATTGGTAAAAAGGTAGTTAAGAAATATGAAAATTATAGTATTTATTGCTGTCGTGCTTTGATTTAGAAGGAGGCATGCTTTTAAGTTACAAGCAGTTTGTAGGTAATAAGCTATATTTAATCTAGAGGATCAAGTAAATGCTTTCAAAGCTGCACAAAATCCTACCTAATTAAGTGAGATGTAACTTCTCTGTAGCCAGGTCCTTCCTATCAAGGTCATTACAAAGTGTTATGGGATGTGATGTTATTTTCCATTTCATGATGACTGGTTCCATTGGTTTTGTCTGCCATACACAAAACATTCATCTTTCTGGAGTATATATTCATCTATTCCTATCGTACCTTCTTCAAAGCTTTCTATTGATTTATGCTTTTTATCTGTCATTTACAAGTAACTGTTCCGCCCTTGTGATTTTTTTTAATCTATTCCCTAGCCTCCTGTTGCTATTGATTTTTTTCCTACTTTTGTGTGCTGTTTTCCAGAATTAATCATTTTTGCAGCTTTTGTTTTTTTCAGTATGTATAATAAGAAAACCTGGAGCAAGCACTTGTCTTTCTAATAAAGGACATAAACAATAACTGTGGTGCTATATTTCCAACTCTCCATCTTTCAGAAAGATATTAATGATTTTTGAGTACATCTATTATAGAACAGTAGCAAAAGGAATTGAAGTTTCTTTGAATATACTAGCTCATTCTCTTTGTTGCCTTGACATAAAAATGGTTTATAAAAATGTTTGAAAATCTAGTTTCACTTTGTGGGGGATTTCAGTCGACCCCACGCCCCTGTTATATTCCCTTCCTCCTCTTAATTGTCCTTTAAAATGCCTATTTCTACTTCTTTTTAATTCTGCAAGCAGGCTGGTGGCCTACAGTGTCTGTAATGGAATATCACACTTAAAATCTGTGCATAATGTGCCAGCAAAGACAATTGCAGGTCTGTAGGGATTCAAGTGAGTTTTGATGGTTTAAAAGCTAACAGAAATACCTCAGAAATGCCTCATAAACTGGTTCTTTATTAAGTTAGGTAAGCTGGGAACAATATTTATAATTTTTGTTTTCCAGTAAAGGTCAAGCAATGCTGAGGTACAGAGCACTATATTCATCTGTGCTCTAAAACGCAGTTGGAAGTTTGTTCTCTTCATGCGTAGCAAATGAAAAGATTATTGTTATTTTTTTTGGCAATCTGTGGGGCATACAAACATTATTTTTTCCTGTGCTTGAAAGGAGGTAGCTAGCATGCAGGTACATGACTTCCCCTGCACCAAAGAAAGAAAGTCAGCTTCCCCAGCCTAACACCAAACCGAAACAACCCTCCATCTCCTAGAAATGTGGTTTCACATATCTGGAAGTGTAAGCAGTGCATCTAATAATAATCTGAAACGAAATAATAAAAAAAGTGTATTTCAACTCTCCTTACTGAGTCTTCTAATTGTCTTTACCTTCTTATGTGTGTGAATCTGGTCCTAACGACATTGCTGAGGTATTTAACACACTCCTTTGAAAATAGAGGCGTGAAAAAACAGGGGATTTTTTTGTTGTTGTTGTTTGTAATAAACATTATGTGCCAGAATCCCAATCACTATTTTTGGGGTGTTTTATTTTTCCTAATCCATTTCCAATTGAGTTACCACATAACCAGTGATAATTGCCTTCACTGAGCGCTGCTTACTGGAAAGCATCAGAAATAGCGTGGCTTCTTCCTTTTCTCTTGATGCATCTTCCTATTTTCAGTTCTACTGCGGCAGCTAAAATCACTCAGTCGCTCCCCTTCCGCTACTCTAAGGGTGTACTATTTGCCTAAACAACCCCTTTAGTAGGAGCGATCATCAGTCCTTTCAGTTATGATTGCCCCCACCTGTCCCTCTGTTCCCTGCAATGAGTTTTCCCAGCCCAGCCTGACCTCCACGGCTGGGGGAAGCCCTGAGGTTCGTTCTCTCCCTCAGCAGTGCAGCAGCCGCTTGCATTTGCCCCAGCCCTGTGCTCTGTCACTCAGCCTGCAACTGCCACGCTGGTGACAGTCGTGCCCTGAAGAAGGCATGGGAGAGGTGTTCCTTTAAAAGGAACCAAAGGCTCGCGTTCTTCCTTGCTGCTCAAAGTTTTTTGCCTCTGAGGCAGTAGAGGAAGTGTTTGAGCTTTGGGTATTTTTGTTTGTTTGTTTGTTTGTTTGTTTATTCATTTTAAAGAAAAAGTATCCAAATATTTATTTAGTTACTGTAGTTTTAGGGTCAGATTACTGGCTGATACAAAAACAGCACTGACCTTTGATCATTATTTTTAAAGGAATTTTGCTGCTAAAAAGCTGAAAAGATGAGCAAAGGCTTTCAGTTCAGTTGGTAGAATGCTCATTGTTTTCAGGGAGGGGGAAGCAAGAAATAGAGCTTATTTATAAATGCTACTGGTCAAAAGAGATAAAATTAAACCTTTGTTATTAGTAAATTCTAAAAGAAATCTTACGTACTGACATTGTTTGAAGTCATGAACAAAGTGTTCAGAAGCAACAAAAGACAGGTAGATGCTGTGATATCCCCGTGGAAATAAGATTCCCTCAAGCGTCAAAATGCTTCTAATGCTCACTGGCGGCGGGGGGAGGCGGGTGGATGTGTGATGTGGAGAGTGCTTTTTCATGGGGAAAAAAAAGATCCACAGCCTCAACTTCACATTTAACAGCCTTGCTTTTGGTATGAAAGGCATTTGACAAGTGAACCCATTACAATAATCAGGAGTGCTGCTCTAACAACTGCTGTCAGGCAAAGAGCTTCTGTTCTCTCTCTCTCTTTCTCCTCTCTTCCTACTCCTTTACTTAACGGCTAAATTCAGTGAACAGGCTCAAGCTGTAAATAAATAACTCTTAAATAAACTGGAACTTTGGGGGCTGGCTTTCAACTTCTACCCTTTCCTGTTCCTTCTGAAATAAAAGAAAAAAGTTTTCTTTTAGCTTCTATTTTGCATTACAAGAAGTAGCTACATGAATAAAAAAAGGCATTACTGCTAGACATAAGCTTACTCCTTTAAATACCAGGAAACAGTAGAGTGGAAAATGCCCATCCAAAGTGATCACAGATCTACCACCGTTTAGTCTTACGTAGTAATGAAATAACCTATAATGTGTTGCATGTGTATTTGTTAGGCTTACACAAGACAAGCAGTATACTGGTACAACTATTTTGGCAAGAAAATTACCAAAATAGTTGGGCTGCTCTAATAAGTATGTGCAGATTCACTTACGTATTTGAACTCTGTCCGTTTACAGATTATGGGATTATTCAACCTGTGGGTTTTGGTTAAGCACGGATTCCAAAATTGGTAGCTGTGAGAGTAATTAAGATCATTATCTTAGTACTGAACATTTTCAAAACAATGTAATTGAGACTAAAATTTGATTTCTTTACTCCCTGCAGTTTTATTTGTGGTTTTGCTTTGCATTTGGAAGTGGAGCCAAGGTCACAGAATATTTCAATAACCTACAGTCGATGGCTGCTAAATGTCATTCCCTTGAATACAATTACAACTTTAAAAAAAAGTGCATTGTCCATTTGCTCTAAATGCATCTTTGATGGATGCTTCTGTATCTTTGTGATAGATTCCCCCCTGCCGTCTCCCAACTCAATTGGATGAAGTCTTACATTGTTGTAATAATCAGTGGTGATATAAAATCAATTACAAATTGGTCCGGCATTATGAAACTGAGATTCTGGGTCAGATTCTAGGTACAAAGTAAACAAAGTGCTTAACCTTCTACACTGTAAGGGGTGTGGGGCTTAATTTTCACTCAAAAGCATGATTGTAATTAGGCAGTACTGTTACTGCTAGTATAACTGCTTTTAACACAACTCAAATCAAATTATCATTCAAAGTCTTAATTGTTCAACTGAGTAACTGGAAAAAGTTAAATGACCTCTTAGTTCATCCTGGTAAGTCAATACTTTATTTTGTACTGATGTGACTGATATCACAATGATGGGTTTGCTCTTATTTGTCCCATAGGTTTTCTGTCGAACGTGTCAGATGCTCTTCAAAATGGGCCCCGCCTTTGGGCAAGTAGAATGTAAATCTGGCTTTTAAGTTGAGGCTAACTGTGGGGAAAGAAAGGGTTTGGTAGACATGCTTCTAAAAAGAAAATGTGAATCACAGCAGTGATGGTAGTGATTTGCATATATTCCTTTATAAGTTTAATTAGAGACGTTGTTACATATATGGCCTATTCTCCATCCTCCTCTCATTCTGTTGACACATTTCTACCTCATGCCTACTAAAAATTGTCTAATAAAATTCTGATCCTGCTGAAATCACCGCCAAAATACCAATTCATTTCAATGTGCCAAATGTTCATACATGAAGTTCAGGCTTTTTACAGATAGATATGCATTAGCTTATTGAGAGGAAAGACAGCTGCTTTAGCTGATCTTCCTATTTTGACCACAGGAGGTGATTTCCTGCTCTTTTTGCTACCTATCAGTAATACTAATATCTTAAAAAAAACCAAAACCAAAAACAAAAAACCAAACAACAACCAAAAAACCCCAAACCAAAACAAAAAATAACAAAAAACCCCACAACCTGTCCAGAAAGATACACTTTACAGCAGAACTAGGATGACTTTTACAAGAATGTTCTTGAATATGTGTTTAAAAACACTACGTAGCACAAAATTGGTATATAAAGGTGAGCATTTCCGCTTTGCTCTAAACAGTCAGATGTTGATACCTATCACATTTAGACCCTTATCCTCTGAGAAGACCTGAGCAATAAATGCTACTGATCCTGAGTGGCTGGGCCACCATGATAGTAACTGTCTAGATTTTATTTCCCTTTCTCCCTGTTTCATGTATTTCCAGTTCTATTTTATTTCTGCAAAAATGGATTAAAAAAAAAAAAGACGCCAGCCATTTACTTAACACTGTTTAGGTGATATGATTAGAAAAGTAGATTTTCTGTATAGTTGATGGAGAGAAGTTTTTCCTAGGCAGGAATTCAGATGACATCAGTTGGCATGAATACCCACTTGGATGTTTACGTTTTAATTAGATACTCTGTACTCCTTTACTGACATGCCTAGAAAAGGAAATTCACTGTGCTCTACAAAAACTAGTCTTTCTGAGCCTTGATTACTACTGGGAACTTACCATAAAGCTGGTTAAGTCTTGGAGCATCTTTTTAGGAGGCAACCTGGTGAGTTTGTATGCATGAACAAATAACAGCATTACTTTGGTCTTTTTCTCCCTCAGGCTGCTTCTTTTCTCATTTTATTTGCATTCAAATCTTTTGCATCTGCTTATATCATTCCAAAACCAGTTCAAAGCCAAGATTTCATTTTGAGTTTTATTCTTGGCTCTCCCACCAATCTGTTTAACCATTTATTAAGTGTCTATCACAGCAGTCTCTTTCTTACCCTGTACACTTATTAGGAATCATTAGCTTTGTCACTAGAGGATAAGCATCCACATGGAAAAGCTCTGTAATGCACACAAGGTGCAGTCTATTGACGTTACATCATATGTCTTGTTATATTACCAAAACAATTAAGTTATCTGAGTATCAACACTGCATGTAGACATCACATCATTTTTAAATCAAAGCACTTAGAAGCAAAGAAATGAATAATTAAGAACACATAAAAACCTACGCTGCCCACACAGTAAGTACATTATTCTTATCAAGACTTTTACCTTACTAGACTATAAGCTCTTCAATAAAGGAAGATTTTTGCTGTTGCTGTTCCATACTTCTCTCCTGTCTAACATGAGGGGACCCTGTCTGCTCTATAGCGAAAGTGGAAGAAACCAGGGAAGATCCCTCGTCTTAAAAATAATACGCAGTTCATCTAGTAATTTTAATTCTGATCTAAGCAGAGCTTTATTCGGTTGCTAGTAATTTCTGAGTATAACTGTTTGACCATTGTTTAACTCTAGATTTTTTACAACCTGAGCAAAAATGTTCTCCTGTGGAAACTGCACTGCGACCATAGATGCCAAGAATTGATGCCATATTAGAGCAATCTTACCCGCGCTGCCAAATGTTAACCATAAGGATGTTTTTGATTGTCCTGTAAAATGAGCATAGCAAACTGGTCACTACCCCAAATGAGCCTCCTGATTGGGAATTAGTGGATAGCACAGGGAAGCAAAGAAACTCTTCTCTGCCACAGCAGGATATGTCATACATTGCTTCGTGCAGTTGGTCGCATTCAGTTCATGACTTCTGCCACTAGCATTTTAGCTTGCTTCTTCCATGCTTCATCTCTCAGACCATCTGTATAGCAAGGTGACTTAGGAGTGTGAAGCCATAGCAGCCTGGATTTTGACACAATCATATCCATAGTCATGTACCAGTACTGGAAATGCTCCAAGACACTTTCACTAAAGAGGCCTGTATCTTCACTGCGCAATCTGTGAGGAGCCTAATTGGCACACCTGCTTTCAGGCTGTTGTTGGGAAAACTTGCGTGATGCAATTTTGAGTGTGTTACCACTCTGAAAACCTTTTTCTAAGCTTATGTTACTGTCTGCTCTCAAATCCTGAGATTTCAAAGTCTATCTTTCCTCTGGTTTTGCTCCATTTTGCAAAATGCCTGGCATTAGGTTTTGTCATATGTGTCTAAATGTGTGTGTATATATATAAGTATATGTAAAATTTCTTAGCTAAAAGAAGCTCAGCAGAAACAGAATACACTTCAGAATATACTTTAAAGAGGAAAAATCTTGGGAAGGCTGTGAGGAATTGCATATATAATAAAAATAATTAAAATTGCATATATAATAAAAAATTAAAATATATAATATATATCGTTGCATATATATATTAAAAAATAAACTCAGCCTTTCAGTTCTCATAGGCCCTTTATTTTAAGATTAGGCAGAAAGTGCATGAGCTATCACGATTTAGTAGTTATTTAGAAATTTGAGGGGGTTTTTCATAGGATTTCCATCCATTCAGCCTTCCATACTCCCTCCCATTTCCACAGCTGTAATTTGTATTCTCATGTCATACGTGTATTTAGGAAAGGCCTGCACATAAATAGATCATATAAATGTTGATGAACTGAAGAGTCATGCGGTATAATTTTTAAGATTCACCTTACCTACCCCTTGTCTGTCTTGATCATTGATGAACTTTCCCCAAGCCTGCCTTTATTTTTTTCCAACAACCAGCAAGAAGTGGGTTCTGTTTATTTACTCCTTATATGAATTGTTAGTAAGGAAGATTTCCTTTCTCACTGTAATATATCAACATTTTTTTCCAAAATAACTTAGCTCCACTCCTGTAGCAACACTTACTCTACAATGCTGAAACAAAGCTTGTTTGTTGGCCTGGAATGCTTATTTAATACTTCATGAACTCTGGAGATAATAAGTATTTAAGTTCTGGAAAATATTGTTTGCTGAGATTTACAAAAGGTAAACTCTCTCGCTTCTGCTTGAGAGACCCTGAAATGTGAATTCTTATCTCACTTGCTTACCACTCATCTCTGTGTAGATAAAAGGTCTAGTTCTATTCTTGAGGTCTAGTTCTATTCTCATGCTCCTTATTGACAGTTGCTCACAAAACCATGCGTCTGTCTTTTGGGGTATTACATTCACAATAGCAACTTTCTGAATTTGGAGGACCTAAAATCATGTTTCAGTGCTTGGGTGAGGTCTATAAAAGCTTCCAGCGCTGATGGCCAAGCTACTGCTTGTATTGCCATTGAGGCACTACACTTCACCCAGGGAGCAAGGAGGAGGGAAAGAAGTGATCTGAGGCGGAAGATGATCCCACAGGTTAGGTACACTCAGATCTGGAGTCATGCAGGGGTCTGGCTCTATGGAGGTAACCTCGATCATTTCTTAATCTCTCCGTCCCAACGTCCTCAGCTGCGGAACAGGATTAATAATATTTACCAGCCAGTGGTCGTGGATCACTAATCGGTCAGAATATGTGCAATAAAACATAATTTATGTGTATTGGTAGGATAGTGATTCGTCAGGCAATCACAACCTGATGCCTATTTTCAGCTGGCGGTGGCCGGCAGAAGCCGCTTGGCGAATTCCCAGGGGGGATAACGTGCAACCTCCAAAGCCTGGTAACAATTTACCGTTGGAACGGCCTGCCTGGGAGCACGGTCGGTTTTCCGTCACCCACAGCCTTTACGCCCCGAAGGCGTGTTTTTGGCGGACAGGTCTGTTAGCCGGAGAACCCCCTCCTCCACCCGCCCCCCGCCCCCCGGCTGCCACCGCCCCGCGGGCAGGGCCGGGCGCCGCTGTCCGCGGTGCTGAAGCGCTGCTGCCCGCCGGAGCGCCCCAACTTTCCCGCCCCGCCCGGCCGTGCGTCCGCTCGGGCACATTTCCCGGGAGCGCGGCCTGTAATGAAACTAACTCCTCCCTCCGGCTGCAATAATTGCACCGCCAGAAGCCCGTAGGAACGGGTGCCTTCCTCTCGCTCTCCACCCCCGCCCCCTTATTTTTTTTTCTTTTATTCCCCCCCCAGTAACAGAGCAAGTAAGCTTGCTCCGCCTGGGCTCTGCAAACTACCCACCGCCCACCCCCGGGAGCTTGAATTCCAGCGGGATCTGCCCGCCGCCCTTCCCCGAAAAACTTCGGGCGCGCCTCTCGCATCTCCTGTCATCACCGCGTTTTTGGGGTTGCCGGCGACCAGGTAAGAGCCGGGCGGGGTAGGGGGTTAGGGCAGAAAGAAAAAAGAAAAAAAAAAGCGGAACCCTGCGGTTTACCCCCCCACCCAGACCCCCCTCGCGTTACCCCACCCTCGCTCTCCCCCCACC
>JAVKLA010000030.1:22299085-22311876 GCA_034782735.1 Sagittarius serpentarius | reverse complement strand
CGGCATCGGGTGCTGCCCCGGCAGGCGCTTTCCCGCCAGGTAACTTCCCAAAGTTTTGGCGGGGTTGTAGCAGCGGCCGAGGTGGGGAGGGGAGGGGGGAGAAGCGGGGTCTGCCGGGGGAGGGGGTGGTGGTGGTGGTGGTGGTGAGCCCAGGGGGAAAATACATTCTGGGGAAGTGAGGATAAGACCTGGTGCAAAGGTGTGCTTTGCTTCCCGTTAGGCTTGTTCTGGGCATCCCCCAAAATCTTAATGCCAAAGCTGAGGGAGGAATCGGTGGAGTGCTGGCGTGAAGAAAGGGCGTAGGAGTTTTGCTCGTTTGTCCTCTTTTACGTAGGGTTTAATGCGTAAAAATGCCAAAGTCTTTTATTTCAGTTTACGGATTACGCTATACAAAGCAATTTAGCTCGTAAAAGGTATTAGAGTGTAGTATGTAAACTGGAAATTGCAGGCTTCCTTTATTAATTTGGAACTGGCATAATATATTCAATTTTGTTGATGTTGACAGAAAGGAAAAGTTAGGCAATAAAAATAGTTGTAATTAGCTTTGGGAGAAGTAATACAAATGCAAATGAGTCTGATGGCACTTCAGTATAGGCATGTTTCGCCAAAGAAAACCCAACCTTACAAATTTAAGCTCTCTGCAACCAACACGGCAGGAGGCCTTTCTTTTGCAGTTTTCAGAACTTTGGATGAGAGGAAATATGTCCACTGCATACATATGTGTATAGATCAAGAATTTATGGTAGAGAAGGAACATTAATACTCAAGATGGGTACTTACGTAGGCCTTTAGGATTGCAGAAATAGACTCTAATTATATTGTAAAAAAAACCCTGGGTCAAGAATAGCCAGGGTACCAGCTGTAAATCAGGGGGAATATCTATCCTGCAGCCAAAGATATGGCTCATTATTTAAAGTTGGTGATACTGGGTCACTTATTTGAGATTTGACCTACTATATATATATATATATGTTGTGAATTAAAATACTTGTGGAAAATCAACTCTATTTTGTTCCTACTCTTATGGGAAATTAAAAATGGAAATTAATTGTGGAGTTATATGTTACATATTACATTTCAGGTACGTCTTTGCAGCCAGTGCATGTTACACTCTTCCTGTGGCATTTTTATACAGCTGGCGATATCAAGTGCATAGGTGGTTGCTTTTGGTCATTACACAAAGTGTAAGCCAGAAGTACAGGAACAAATTTTTTAAAAAGGATCAATTCACTTGTCTCGTGTCTCACGCTGGGCAGTGAGGAGTAGGTGTATTTTATTGCAGTCAAATCTGATGCAATTAGAAGGTGTTTACCTGCATTTGCCCATCCAAAACTCCATCAACAATGTGAGTTGGAGAAATTGGAATGATTCATATAGACACAGTATTTTCATAAGGATACTGATGTAACTAGCAGTTACAATGTGCATTCAGTTGTCGGTCTTACTTGAAAACATTGATAACCCGTGTGCAACTGAAGTCTCTTATTAAAGAAAACTCAAACCAACAGATTTATTGTTGATAATATGTAGAAATTGGGTGTAAATGTGTGGTTTTGCTCCCTTAAATGACCTTTACCTGTATGCAGAGGACTGTCACCTGACCTACGTGTTGCTCAAGCCCCTGATAGGTTATGTAGGGTGTGCTGTTTCTCTGAGTAGTTACGAGTTTCAGTTGCACGTTTTTCTCTGACTTCAGAATGAATGAAAAATGTCTCTGCTGACGTCAGTAGAGCGCTTGAAATCAACACAGAGAAAAATGTTTATACTGAGGATTCCTTTATTCCAAAATTCCAAAATGAAGGAGGTTATAAACAAACATCAGAATAAATATGAAAAAATCCCGTCACTCCTATATCCAGTCATATAGGGATGATAGGAAAAGAAATAACTTGATGGTTGAAAGCCATTTCTTAGTATGGTATACAGTAGGATTAGATTTAATTTTCCAACGTAAATTTTTGTGCAGGTTCAAGTACTAGGTGGGCGTTATTACCTTCCTCTGTCCTTCATTGACTACTTCTTGTTTGTGCTAAAATTTAAGAGGTTCCCAACTGCGAGAGGTCATCCGGCTTTTTCACAAGTAGCCGTTGAAATTGCCCAGCGTGCCCACAAAACTGGAAGCTGAGTCATCTGTTTAAAGAATATTTTGAACTGGTGTTTTTCTTTGTCAGTAATCTGAGCAGTGAAGTAGTTTATCTGATATCAATTCCCTTGGAATATTTGGGGTTTTCTGTGGAATAACTGATCCTAATGAAGGTGGGGAATTGGCATCAGATTAAACCTTTATCCATGGTTCAGCTTATTGAAAAAACTTAGTAGTGCCTTCAGCTCAAGGGCTTTGCCTTTAAACATTGAAGGTGGAGAACCTGTTACAGGGTCAGCTAGAAATTACAAGGAACAACAAATGACCACTTCTGAAGGCTCTACTGATGAAATATTTTGTGACAAGGAGAAAGCAGTCTGCACCTTTGGGAGAGCGGGGACTGGGGGGAAACCGTGGAGCCTGAATACCTGTTTATCTGAGCGTCACAGTCACAATATTTAATTAGTCTCTGATATCCTACTAATGCATATTTAGCTTACTATGAGCGAGAGAAAAGTCTTTGCAGAAAACAGAATGGTAGTAGCCTTTACGAAAGAGAGAAACAAGCAATGTGGCTACAATTGGAGCGGAGGCAGAAGTCACCCGTACTGGACAACACGGAAAAACATAACTTGACATCAGGGGTTAAACTTAGGTGAAAGTGGAAAAATAATGGCAGTCTTTGTCCAAAAAAACCTTACGCAAAGTGTCAAAATGAAATATTGCTTTTATTACACTGTACTGATGCTCAGGCACTGGTTTTCCTTTTATCTGCTGGCCTGCTTCTCCATCAGCAGAATTTCTTCATCAGCTCTACTTGGCACCGCACAACTTCATGGGGTTTGACTGGGAGTTGTGGCTGGGCCTCTGGAAGGTAGCATGCTCTTGGCTACTGGGAAAACATAATGTTACGTTCACAGTAGGCTATGTTGATTTTCAGAGTGTAATGTTTTCTCCTTTTCTTAACTGTTTTAAAACATGACAGGGAAAGTAGCTTTGCTCTCTTCATTAGGACAGCTTCTAAATGGCTGCAGAAGCATTTCCTTCCCTGTTCACCCCATAAACAAGAAATTTCTGTCACAGAAATACACTAGCTAGTGCCTGGAATCAGTGATATAAAATATTGGATGAACAGTGGATTTAAGGTGACATGTTCTGAGGAAGCTTGGTCAGAATATGGAGCTCTTCAGCTCACAGACAGCAAGCCTCTGCCCTCAAAGTTAGGTGTTTCTAGCCCTGGTGGATCAGGTTTTTTAAATCACTAGATACAACATTGTTATGCATAGCAAAGTTACTAAAAAAATTGCTTGAGGATTTTAAAATTTACTAGCTATTGTGCTTTTTATCCTATAGAAGTGCAGACAGGTAAACTCTGGAGAGATCCTTTAAAAGAGGTGTAAGTGTAATTCCAACAGATATTAAAAACTGCTAGACTACTCTCAGAACACTTTTTGGTAAATTTGCACTCTCTAAATATACGAAGTTATGATTACTGGTATGGATGGAACATGAATTCTCTCATTCCTCTGGGTTTATGGCTACTTGGATTTTAGATACTCAATGTAACAGCAAAAAAACTAACCAATTGTTCCTATCTCTGTTGGTACTCCCACTCAGAAAACTAGGTGATTTTTTGACCTTTCCCATTCTTCAGAGTTATTCTGCCCTGGAGTTTTTCAAGTCCATCAAGATTGTTTTAGGTTAGGCAAGGGGGATTTACAAGAAGAACTATGCCAATATTCCTTAATAGTGGCAATAATGTAAAAATGTGTATTATATAAACAGCACTGTAATTTGGTAAGTTATTAAATCATAATCAGATCTCTTAACTATACTATGTGATGCCTCACTGGAATGTATTCGATAGATCAACTTCCAGCTAATTCAGTTTTTCTAAACAGGCCAGCACAATATTATTATGTACATTTGTAACTGTACAAAAAAAAGAAAAGCAAAAGCCAGTCGGGACTCAACTTGCTCTCAGGCACCTTTGGAAATCCTATGCATATCAAGTAGCACAACTGAGACTTACTTATTCATGCGTCGGTGCTTAGGAAAGGTGGCAGCCTTTGATGAACCTACTCAGACTTTACCGTGCTGCTTGCGTGCACCAGAGCTGATCCACAAATCAGACTGCCGTCTCTGATCCCTTAGTTGCTCGCCATTGTGACTTGCAAGTCTGTTGACTGCTGCGAGAGACTGAATAATTGATTTCTGCAGCCGTGCTCCCATGGTGGGGAAGCTGGAGCGTGGCGCTGCTTCTGCGCTCCCAGGAGCGCACGGGGCTGCACGGGTTCCCGAGCAGGTTCTAGCAGTGATTTACCATTCCCGTTTGTGTATGACGCATCCAGGTATTTCAGAGTGGTTGCCAGTCATTAAATACACATTATGACACTCGTGCAGATAGTTACTATGCCCACTCTTCTGATGGGAGCGGGGATTTTTTTTCCCTTATTTTTTCTTGTTGAGTCAGAGCAAAGGGTGCACCTTGAAAATTCCCCTGCTGAATTCCACCTCCGAAGAGATGAAGTTAGGGTTAGAGCTTGTTAGCTGAGCCATAGTAACAGCCTTCATCCTCCTAGGCAACAGGCTAAAAGGTGTCAGCGTAAGTACGCTCGCACTGAAACGTCTTTACGTTGCTTTGGTCACCTTAGGGGGCCTGGAAGCCCCACTTCCAGTCTCACCAGACAAAAAGCCGCTGGTGGAGTGTCTCTGTGCTAACTTTGCTTCCTCTCTCCACTAAAAAAAGTGAAGAGATGCTTTAGCCGAAATGTTTAAGGACTCGGGGGAAACAAATGTAAGTTACACCAACCTCTGTGCGCTTCTGATTTGTTTTAGAGACAAACCAGACCACAGTAGCATGTTCAGGACGTGAGAGGTGGGCAGGTGATACGCATCGCCTTTGATTCCTTCCTTTTTACAAAGGTTTAATTATCTTATCTAGTGTAGTACCCCCCTTTCTCCTTCAAAGTGTAACAAAAGAAAACACATCTTAAACCTCACCACTTTCTAATGTAAATGTGGAGTGGGAAAAAGAAATTGGAGTAATGGATGCTTCAGAAAGGCGCTTGTGTTTAAGGAGTGCATTTTGTCCCTACTCCCTTTTCTCTGCTCTTTGTTGTGGACCCTCATCTTAAAAATGC
The DNA here is from genome assembly GCA_034782735.1 of Sagittarius serpentarius. Classification (NCBI taxonomy): domain Eukaryota; kingdom Metazoa; phylum Chordata; class Aves; order Accipitriformes; family Sagittariidae; genus Sagittarius; species Sagittarius serpentarius. The sequence continues at coordinate 22,306,650 of JAVKLA010000030.1, read as the reverse complement.
GTATTTCTCACAGTTTTTTTTGTTCTAACCTTTCAGTATTTTCTCCATGAGTGTCTGAGACCAAAATTTTTATCATCTGAATTTAATTTAGTACACCTTACTCTGTGTGATGGGCTGCTAGTTCAGACGGTACAATGCTACTATTAATCATCATAAAGAAAATGCATGAAAACAGTCCAAAATACGTGTCAAGCACTTCAGTGTGATGGATGCACAATAGATGGCACCATTATTATCACTCAGCAACTTGAAAACTTTTGGTCCTCACATTTTCTCCCTTTCAGACACCATTAACTTGTTCATGGGATCCAATACTTTGTAAAAAATATATTACTCTTCTACTCACTTTTTCCTCATCCTTCACGCTGTATTGACAGAGCCTGTTACCTGAAAATTCTTAATGCATTGTAAGTTTACTTCTTAGTGTATGAGATAGTAAAGAAAACCAAAATAAACGGTTTTACGGCACAGAAGTCAATTATATTGATTTTGATCTGTTAATGCAAAAGCAGATTGTATGAATGATTGTAATTAGGAAACATGTTTATTGGTCACAGTTTTATTTACTCCTTGGTTTTGTTCTCTTTCAAGAAGCAGAAAGACTTAAAGACTAAAATACCAAGTGTCAGCTGAATGTGGATAATATTATTCTTCTTTTAGGACGGTTACAAAAGTGATGCACTGTCCGGGTTCAGCAAAGCTTACAATGTTTGGAATACACTGGATCCGATTTTGTACGGTGGGGGGCATGTTACAACCGGTGAGAAATACTCGTATAGCCGCACAAACTAGATATGCTCAGGTGTAAACTTACAGCATTTCAAGTACCTGCTGGTAAATGGTGTTACCTGATTATGGATGCTGTTGTCTGGTAATCAGTAATGATAGCTGTATTCCTGTTTTAGTAGTGGGGGGCAGGGCCGGGTGCGGTCCGGTGCGGAACGGGGAGGGCTGTGTGACTTTGGAGTTGTTCTCTCGTATACGATACGATACGAACCGTATCGGATGCTGCTGATCTTTTTGTAAACCGTCTGTCATATTTAGCCCTATGAAAGACTCAGCGTTTACTGCTACAACCATGATACCGCAGCTCCTTCCCGCCCGTGCAAGCCAGTCTGCGCGTGAGCAGCAACTTCTGTCCCTGGTGTAGACCTGTAGTGAGACAGACCACTGCAGACCGCAGATTGTCCCTGGGTGAGGTCATTCATTCACGTGATGTATTCTAACCATAACCTGCAGGAGACTGTCTGTAGGGGTGTGTTTTGAATGTAGAAATTGAGCATTATAAATAAATAGGGTTGCAGGCAAGACTTCTGCAAGTTTGGTGTAGCTGGCGATTTCAAACTTATCCAAAGCCTGCTGATACTGTGTAATAGGTTACATACGTATGTTTGGAAGGGGTTTTTTGGTTTGGGAAAAAAGTAATGGGAACTATATGTCAGATGTTCACATTTCACCACGCTGCATTTCATTTTCTTGCAAGAAAGAATGCACCTGATTTAAGGGGTTTCTTTTTGTTTCTTTCGGAGATCTTTGATATTTTCTGGTTTTTTCCACAGCATTGGTTTAAGGATAAATGCCTTGCGTAGGAATCTTGGCTCCCGAGACCAAATTTTCCTCCTGTTTTGTGAAAGGATTGAAACTCTGAACCCTGAAGGCAGCAACACCAGAAGACAAACAAAAACCTGATTTTTATTTGGTCATTTGTGAAGCAAAACAGTATTTTTGAGTGGTGGGTGGCAACAGAACCGTTTTCAACCACTTGTTACCGTTTCCACAACTATCTTCTGCTCTCTGTAGTGATACAGCCAATTCCTGTGTCAGATACTATCATCTGAACATCTGTAAGAAAATTCTTAAAAGCTGAAGTCATCCAATAACTAAACTTTCTATTGCAAAGGAATTTTTGACATTTTGGAAAAAACCCTTTTCAGTCTTAATGAAATTGCCATGGAGGTTCATAATGTTTCATAAAAGTGAAATTGTTACATTTCAATACACAAAAGAACAGAAGAAACTATCTTTCTAAAGGCTAAATACCTAGGCTAAACCATACTGGCCTTCATTCACGTACCATTAATTCACAGTTACAGTATGCCTGTAGGTCATTTTTATTTCTCTTAGCACTACACATGTTGTTTTCTTCATAGCATCAATCTGAAGTTAAAAAAATTCAATTTTAAAAATATTACAACTCTTACATTTTTCACTTTAAATTTTAATCAGAGAGTATGGAAGAATCGATAGTTAAATTTTGAAAGGTTCTGAAAGCAAAACTGATTATAAGTTAGTGAATTAATGATTTAGTACATTACTGAATAATCAATAGTTGCTAGCTGATGTTCTGAATCACTCTTACTAAATATGTTTTGGAAAGTTTGTGATTATACCACATAAGTTTCTGGCAGGCATGCCTAACCGAAGAAGTTGTCATGACACAGAGAGGCACACGTCCTGGTGTCATAAGAAGCTGCGTTCCAGCAACAGGTGAGGGAACGTGCTCCAGTGGAGAGCTGGAGAGGAAGAGGTGTCCATAGGAGCGTGGTTATGCACCTTAGCCTATTTTAGACTTCACTGGGGGGGGAAAAGCTCTCTGACCTCCTCCGGTAGCCAGTGGAGGACACGGGGTCTACTCTGCAGCGAATCTCAGCTGAAGTGCAATTTTGGTGCTCTCCAGTGCCCTCCCAGGGGGTCCTCTTTCTCTTCACCAGCAATGGAGGAGGCATAGGAAGACCTGCCTCCTAAATCAGGAGCCTAGTGTTGGTGGGAATGTTTGGTCCGGCCTTCCCAGCCCCTTCAAAACTAAGTATTCCCTCGTCTTCATAAATCTGTCATGGTGTTGGGAAGGTGGAGAAAGCTCTGGCATGCCCTGCTGTCGCACGTGCTCCAAGCCCACTTTCACAGAAAGGGAGGAAGGTGACTTTCCCTCTCACGCCGTAGCACAGTGCAGAAGGTACGCCTGCAAGGTAGGTGGCTTGTGAACCCTTTTTGATAGCTAACTTGAGCCACAGCTGTCTCCAAACTGAGAGGTGTATCAGGTTATCTGTTCTGTTTTCTTCTGCCTGGGCTGTTGGAGGTCTCAGGTGGGAGTTCGTGACTTCTCACCTTTACGCAGGAAGGCAATGGCTACCAGCTAGAAGTGAGGACGAGGAGTGGTGCTCTGGCCCACTGATAGTAGCACTGAAAACCTCTGGTGTGGTATGGACATTATTACGCTGCTCTTGTATCGCTTCTGAGTTTAAACAGGAGAACTCTTATCATTACTGTTCATTACGCTGCATAAACAATCCTGATACTGCAGGGAGGTCCTCATTGGATAGTATCTGGTGCCACAGATGGCCCTCTGAGGGCTCTTGTATTTATAATGTCTTTGCTAATGCACTAACAGAAATGAGGTTAAAAAATACAGTCTTTGTAACAGGCAAAGAAAGACATCAGTGATAAATTCAATTATTTTAAATGCATCAGACCAGGTTCTGATTTCAGTGATGTGGATATAAACAGGCCTGCTGGTACCATAGGTTTTCGTGTATGTAAGGAAGATCAGAATCTGGCTTCGGGCACGTAGATTCTCCTTCAGTAAAATGCATCCAGTTTAGACTTTGCAATCGGTATCAGCAAAAGTTTTAGTCTGTCCTTGGCATTTCCTTAGGCATCAGTGATTCCCAAGGATTATAACATTCAAAATACTTTAAAGGATATTTTTGTGGTTTTGGTGTTTTCTTCGTTGTGTTTTTTTTTTTTTTCTTACCTTTTATTTTTGCTTGGCTATACAACTCCAAGCATTTCACATACCTGCTAAAACTGTTGTATCAGATTTCCATTTCAGAGAGATCCAGCTGATGGGACACATGACCTATCAACTCTTTAATGACCACCACTGAGAAAATAGTTAATGGTGGGGGGTTTTTTTGTTCTTCCATCTATTTCAAATCTATTTTATGAAAGCAGTTTAATGTGATACATTCAACAATACGCTGAGTACTACATAGGCTATTCTTTTTGGGGGTGTGTGTAATATTTTTGCTATTACTGTCTTATTACTGTCTTCCTTTTATTAGTCACGGTTACAAATTTCAAATGTACAAGTATTCTTGAAGAGAGGGAAGAGTGGGATTACTTTCTAAACCAAAGCACAAGAAATTCCAGCAGGGCAAAATAAAGGTTTCAACATCAAGCATATATGTGAGTTTTCAATTTTCAGACTGTGATCTGGGCTAGGAATTACTATCCTACACAGTGTAGCAATTGACCTCACTTTATCTGACATAACATTTTTCTGAAGATGACTGTTCAAAGAATATATGTATAGCCATATAAGCTATAGGCTGTAGCGTTAGTCACAGAGTGGTAGCAACAAGATGCAATGATTATGTCAATATTTTTTTATAAATAAATGGATATCTTTTTAATGCAGGAGTGAAAGGTATATACAGGGAGGCTGTCTGTATTAACAACAGCCTAAGAAGCCATTTATCCCTTTCCACTGTCTATACCAGATACTTCATTGGTGCCATACAGAGAGGAAAACCGTATTTTAAGGATGGAGTTAAGTGACTAAATTCTACTTCATCTGCAAGAGGGACTTTCACTTTTGAGGGAATAGTGACATTCTCATGATTCACCAGAAAGCTGGCATATTTTTGCTTGTCATTCACCAAACATTTACCAAGTCTATGCTTGCATAGACAACATACTGTTTTAAAAAAATGTAACTTTATGAAGAAATTTGTAAATTAATTACACTAAAAAGGGTACTTAAGTCTACATAGTTGATACACTCAGTGATTCAGACAGGACAAAAGCATATGAAATAATCCAAGCAGTAAGAGAAGGAAAGCAAAACAGAAGCAAGTTACTGCCACCCCCAAATCAAATTCTGCAAAGCTTTTGGATTTTAATGGATCATGCCACTGAGATAGCAACAAATCTCTGGTAATGCAACTGAAAGCCTCCTAGCTTTTCATGCCAATGCTACTTTTGCAAAAGTCTCATCTAAAGCAAACTTCAAACTTTGTTACAGTCCTTTATATGACAGATTTTTTCCATGTTAGCTGATTTCCTGCCAACTGACTGCACCTGGTTCACTCTAAATTAGTTAATTATCAACAAATGGGAAGAAGGTCCCCTTGCCATTTTCTCTTGGCTGTGAAGTTGGCACGTGTACTTCCTGTAGCTATTTTTCAGGTAGAGTATTGTTATATACATAAGTTTAGAGGAAAAAAAAGAGTAAAATAAATAGTGATGATGATTTTTTTTTTTCCCCCTGTGTACTTTTTGGTGCAGGAGATGCTGTGTGAGCACAGCTGCATTAAGTGATGTTGAGGTGCTCGTTAATTCAGCGAGCCCTGGCTGGGGAGACTATAAAGGGTGTGGGGTTTGCCTTGTTTTTCTCTCTGCCGGTGAAGGGAGAATGGTTGATTTAGAAGAAGGAGTAGAGAGAAGGAAGCTCTATAGGTAAGATTTAATATTTCTGCAAGTCTGGTGTTTTTTCTCCTCTGATACGTTTCCTCTTTTAGCAGGTTTGTGGGGGGCAATAAAAATAGATTTTTCCCTGGAGAGTTACAGTGATTAATGAGGTTTTTGTCCCTTGGAGGATGTGATTTGTTTATCTCTTGTCTTTCCTTCAATAGGTCTTGCAACAACAAAAATTTAAGTATGCTTTTAAAACCTGGGTTTATTTTTTTTTGAAATATAATTTCTTGTCACCTCTTTCACAAGATAGCTAAAGGAAAAAGAGGAGCAAAAAAGACTTTCTCTCTCCCTCTGTCTCTCCTGATCTCTTGCACCTGCTGTTCCTATTAATTCAGCATACTTATGACTTAGTTCTGTCCTTGGTCATCTTATTCCTGTATTAGAAGGGCTGAAACAGTGCTGGTGTAAACACAAATGATATAAAGGTTGTTACAGACTTGGCAGTTAAGCTTTTTAAAGCAGCGTAGCCTCTCTCAGAACAATTGTTATTTAATTAAGAAATGTGTTTGCTTGAGATAAACCTGTTTCCCTGTACCTGTTGTGTGGAAAGTGAGGCTCAGGATTCGGAGGAGATTTATGTTTTGAGTTCTGAGTCAGTTTTCTGCTTCTATAATGACAGCCTCCTGTTGAATTTTCCTTGACAAATGGAAGCTCTAGTTTGAACTTTGTTACATATGTGGCAGTGGCTTTTCTTTGCTGCTTTTCCTGTACAAATTGCCTCATAGAAGACAAGAAACATGACAGGAATGCTCTCTCTAAGGCTTAGATTCCCTCCCTCTCTTTGCAGTCCTGTGCTGTTGTGAAGTGTGCAGCTTTATCCCATCCCCTGCAGCCCCTTCTGCCTTGCTCTTTGTCTGTCTTCTGTGGATGGCTGCTGCAGTGCGAAAAATATTTCTTGGATCCAAAAATCAGAATTCACAGTTTTTGCTGCTTCTGTTCTGATATTGAATACTATGGAGGTTGACCTCTAGTCTTCCTCCCAGTAATTCAGCTGTTGTCTTCTTCTGTTTGCTAGTTAGGAATGTTCAAGTAAAAACAGCTTCTTAAAAGTTAAGTGTTTCCTTATGGGGTTCAGATAAGACTTCTTAATGCTTTCTTAGTTGTCATATTTATATTATAACTAGCAGGGCTGTAGATATAAATGCCAGATTTTTATGGAACTCTAGCTTTCTGGAGACACAGTGAAAACAAAAATTATCTTGGAGATTTTCATTAATAGTAGTAAAGTAGGTAAATAGCTAATTGAGTACCATCTGTTTGCTTACACTGAGAATCAAAAATGTGTCTGTTAGTTTGGGGAGAGAATATTCATGAAACAGAATATCGCTTTTCCAAGATTCTGTTTTTACAAAACTATTTCTTTGACCTTGCAGTGGTAAAATATATGTATATTTATTTAGGGTATTTATTCATATTCATTGTTCTATGCTTTTGCTTTAGGACTACCATTTTCAGTTGTTTGCTTCTCCTTTCCTCTTGGGGTTAAACAGCCCGAAAAAGGCAAGGCAAAACAAACAAACAGAGGGTTGTAGCATCGCTTCCTCTCTCCCCTCCATATGCCTGCGTGAGGGGGGACAGGGAGGAGCTGCGGAGAGCTGGCTGGGGAGGGCACTGTTTTGCTCGAATAACAGCTGTTCTAGTGGAGCCTAAAACAAAAACTCCTGATGAGAAAATCAAGGTGTTTGCAACACTGAGGAGATCTTCCTGTGCAGAAGGGCTAGTTTCCATAACCAGTTTTGAAGTAAAAGCCGGTTTTCATTTCGGAGAGCTATGTGAAGTACATAGGAGATACTTGGTGATCCGGGCCGGTAGTTGGAGCATTGATTAAATGAAAAAGTGAATGTTTGAGTGTCACAGCAAACAGGAAAAATTAACCCCTTGTCCTGGTTTCGGCTGGGATAGAGTTAATTGTCTTCCTAATAGCTGGTACAGTGCTGTGGTTTGGGTTCAGTATGAGAAGAATGTTGATAACACCCTGATGTTTTCAGTTGTTGCTCAGTCGGGTTTAGACTAAGTCAAGGACTTTTCAGTTTCTCCTGCTCAGCCAGCAAGAAGGCTGGAGGGGCACAGGAAAGGTGGGAGGGGAGACA